>UXGD01006641.1:0-12172 GCA_900474315.1 Torymus auratus
AACCTCGAGAACAAAAAAAACCGCACTTACGTGTCTCACACACAATCCCTGGAAAAACGTTCACCATAACGACTCGCAATTCCGCCATGATGAACCAATTGTAAACTACACCCAAAAACCCCCTCCCCTCCAAAAAAGGAATCCTCTGATTCAACCGTCCGACTCCGCCGCAACGAAATCAATTTTCCCGCGACACGCGACGCCGGCTCTCACTCCCACTACCCCCGTAAAATCCCCGTGACTGGCTGTTCACCCCCGCGCACACCGCAGAATGCATGGTCCGTCCATTTACGACACCGCGAACGAGCGTCGTCCAAACGCTTTAATTTCCGTCTGTCATTTCCGATATGTGTCAGAGACTCTCTCTCTCTCTCTCTCTCCCCCTACTCACTCCGCGCGTGCAGCAGCTCACGTGTGTATACGTATACAGTTCATAATAATGGATTAAAACTGACTGCAGGGGTGAGGTGACGGTGCAGGCGCGTGTGTGGTGCAAGGGAGGGAGAGAGAGTAATACTACTACTGCGATGACTAGCTTTCCGCACTTGGATGCTCCATTACGAGATTTCGCTTTCAGTAGGGTGGGCGGGGGCGCGTGCGTTCTCTAAGCGAATTTGCTGCAGCGAGCGAGCGAGCGAGCCTCTCCTAATGTTTTATGCCGAATTGAATGGGATTGGATTGCAGGGTCTTTCTTTTTTTAGGGGCTTTTTTCGCAGGGAGTTTCGTGAATGGCGTGAAAGGTTTGGTCAATTTTCGGAAAGCGGTCTTTGGATGGATATTCGGTCGGAAAAAAGGCGCTTTTCACGTGGCGGCCGGGGCATGATGAAAGAAACGTAATTATTGTTGAAGGGATCAGTGGGAATGATCAAAATGAAATACCATTTATGTGTTGATGACCTGAGTTAATATGATGAACTTCTGTCGTGGCTTTTGCCGCATTTATATTAATGATCGTTTGATGAAACAGGTATATTATTTATACGTACATATATAATATATTATACCAGGACTTGAATTAAAGCTTTTGATATAAAGAAAAAGATCTAAAAATTTGGCTGATGATAGTAAGTGACTTTTTTTAGATCGATTAGAAAAACAAATGAAAATCATTTTGCTTTGTAAAGAACTTGAGTTATAGCCTTTTAAATCTAAAATTTTGCTGTTACCAAAAAGTTATAAGGTTCTGAGATTAGCTTATATTTTGCATATTAGAAAACTTTTCACTATTTTACACTGAGGAAAATATGCACAGACGTTACTACTTAGTGGTCGAAATATTGTTATACTTTTTATAAGTTTTTTAGTGAAATATGCTATAATACAGTAGTATCAAGCCATAATTATCGTAAATGCAACTACAATATAGTAATTTTTTACCATCAAGTGAGGTAATAATGATTTTACACTATACATTATTCTAACAGTAACTATATATTTCAACCTCAGTGTAACATTATTTCTCGTATTCCTGTAATCTTACATATCTACGAGATAGATATATTTCAAACGTTCCAAACTTTCCCAATCCAACATTATACAGATACCACATCAGTATACAACCCCCTTTGTCTCGTCAATTTCACCTCCAACGAAACGCGCCCTATTCACCTACCTTTCACTTCCTTCTTTTATCACAATACTTTACCTCCAAACAATACCACTCTAAAGACGCGCCTCATATCCCCCCTCCCAATGATCATCGCTTTACCATCGGAAACGTAACTCCGCCCTAACCTAGCTCTCCCTTTTCCTTTATCTCGTCGACTTACCACCCGGCAATCACCGCAGCGCACATCACGCAACCCTCGTGCAAAGACACAAAAACGCCCTAAAAATCACTGCGCTACCTCGTTCCCTCACACACTCACACAGTGATGCGCGCGCGTATTCCTAAAACAAAAGGGTTGAAGCGAGAGAGAGAGAGCGCGCCCCCCATAAAGAATTTACGAGGGCCGCGGCGGTAATTGGCGGATTGACGCGCGTCGTTAAAGCCCGCGTGCAACGACGACGACATTGTGCTGTGCGCTTCGTGAATGATTGAAGCGACCGCGTATAGTATACGCCCTCTTCCTCGTCCCCCGTACCTTCGTGGTAAATTTTGAAACATTCGCGGCGCGGAGAGAGAGAGAGACAACGCGGAAAACCTGTCACGCGACAGAGACGTCTTGAGAGTGGGGGGGAATCTTACTTCTTGTTCGCGCTCGGGGGGATGGATATCTGTGTGTACGCGGTAGTTGCAGGCAATCTCGAATTTCCGCGCGGGTTTTAAGTTTCATCGCGCGTGTAAGCGGCGGTGGCCAGCATACACCGGAGTTTTATTATGGAGCTAGGCCGTAAAAACTCGTCGTCGTCGTCGTTCTCGTCTTCTTCTTCTCTTCCTCCTTCTTCTTCTACTTCTTCTTCTTCTGCTGCTGCTGTCCTTGCTTCTGCACTATGTGCGAGTGATAAGAAAGTTGGCGAGAGAGAGAGAGAGTGAAATTCAAGCCGCGCGCGCGACGTTAGTTGCGTTTAATGACGCCACGATAAAATCATCGTCGCGCGCGCATCATGCGCCCCCGTCTTCTTTATGCATGCGCTGAGCTCGGGTACTTTTATATATACGAGGATGGGGTTAGCTCTCGGACAGTTATTGGCTGTAAGTGCCGCGCGAGAGTTGATATATTTTCGTGGGGATGTATATCGAGAAAAGCTTGTGTGATGCGGCGCGAGATGCTTATATTATACGCGGGAGTATAGAAAGACTTGATATCCCCGCGGGCATTTGACTCTCCCACCGTAAGCTAAGAAGTTCCTGGAAGTGGATTTGAGAGGAGTGAGTTAGCGTTAATAAAAAAATCTTATTACGTATGTATATTTCAAGTTTGCCCGTAAAATGTTACCTTTACGATCGCGAGATGCCTCTCTCGCTCTCTCTGCTTTGCGATGTTTTAAACGATGTATATACGTTTTTATAGGTCGACGGATATATTATGCGCGTTTCATTTCGACTATTAAGAAAATAACTTGAAATAACTTTGTTGATGGACACTTATTAAAAATTATATTAAGGGAGTCGAGTATTTTTGTCTGTTTAATTGTCGAGGTTTGAGTTATTCATTCGGTTGAATCGTTAATTTTATGGACAAATCTAATATTATACTGCCGGTTATATGTGTACATATAGGGAACTTAAGATTTGAATTTCAGAAATTGTAAATAAAATAAACGTTTTATTTAGTATAATAATAAATAAAATATTGTTATACTTTGAAAACAATAAAACATTCAGTTTCCGAAATTTCGCTTACTTTATTTACCTTTATCCCCAATCAATTACAATGCCATCTTTCTATTTATATTATTATCCATAGCTATAAACTCTTATCGAATCATTTAAACAACCGAACAACGATTAACCTAATCCAAACATCCACTATTCAAACAACGGCAAGTACATCATCCCTTGATTCGCATTGTCCATCGCAAAACAGTCACAAGCCGCTAAACGCTTTTATCCAGCAAACCAATCAAGGATCCAATAAACAGAGAGTATCATAGTATCCACATACGCACGCTATTCCAGCGTCAACTCCTAATCGTGGAAAAACTCGCCTCTCGAGTTCGACCTATCGCTCGGAACCAGGCCCTGAATCGAGGCAAAGTTTAATTGAAAAGTTTTGCGCTCGACTTCTCCTCCCCACCCACACACACACAAACACACACGCAAGCGCTCGTATACCAACACATCTTCTCGTATGCGCAAACTTTAATAATTCACGCGTGCTCCGCGTCGTGGCCTAACGATTGATCATTGCGCCTCGTCCGCGCATCACGCTCCAGTTGCAATTTAGCGCGTATGTATGGCCGGGCACTGCAATTACGATGTGCAGAGAGATGAGCTCGAAATAGTATATATACACGTGTATCTGTGTGTTTATAGTGTAGCTGCCGTAAAACCGCTGAGACACTGACGGCCTTTTTCCAGTAAGAATATGTGAGTTTATGTATATATAGGATATGGCTATATATTATGTAGCTTTGATATCGGCTACAAGTTTTCGGAGATGTGCAGTGTAGCAACGGTTGAATGGGTTACGTGGAGACAGTATTCGCCAGGGAGCGGGTATATGTATATCGATCGGACCTGCATATTACGCTAATGATTGTTTACAGCTATATATAGTGACGTCAAAGCCGGGGCGCACGAGGGTGATCTATTGACCTGTATAATTTGGGCCCCCGCATTATATTATATATATGATCAATAGTTCGTAACTGTATCGATCGGTCACATCGCGAGGGAGATAGAGAGGGAGAGAGGAGACAGAGGGCACCTATCTGGGTTTGTCAGTTGCCGGTTCGTTAGTGTCTAAGACGTTGATTAGTTTGCAGGCGTCTATTGATCGACTGGCGGCCGCGCGAGAGCTTCGGAAAAAACCGAACTGCCTGTTAATTATCGGCTGAGGGAGATAGCCTCTTGGATCGGATTATCGAATGATTAGATTGGGATGGATTAATTTGTTTGTGTGGTTATATTTGGCGAGGGTAGCGGGTTGAGGTATGTATTGTTGCAGGGAAATCGAGATTCGGATGACTATTTTAAAACTGTAATTGAATTGGGTCTAGATTACTTGGAAATGATGTTTTGTATGCGGATAAACCGATATTCCGATTCGCTCGAGAATAGAGAAACGTATCTATTGCGGCGGTGTAAATTTAACCTACTGCATTTGGAATGAAAGTTAGTCATTTTGAAAATGGATCTATTTATATCGTGTGCTGGGTTTACCACCAAAATAAATTCAATATACTGTGTTGCATGATTTATCCTTAGGAATTTGTACTAAGTAGAATGCATAAATGGGGTTTTAAAAGTTTTTCAAGTCGATTTCCGGTATCTAAAAATGAAGCCCTGAAGTGCTTACAAATGAGGTATGGACAATCTTATCTCAAATATCCTCTATTTCGATAAAAAATTATGGCTCTTGTATTGACTGTCACTTTGCAAAGTATTTAAGATACGAAAACGAGGAAAAAAAATGATGAAAGTAGACAGTAGAAGCTAAAATTTAAGCCTTGTTTTGTTAAAAAATGTTAATTTTTCAGAAAATTATGAGAAATCAAAGATAGTGTAAGAAAATTATTGAAACTATTAAATCTTTTAAAAAGAAAGCAATTTTTTAACCATTTTACTTACGCTATCAAATTATAGCTTTTCCTGTCTAGTTTTATAATCTTCTTTGCTCATTTTCGTATCATAAATACTTGGCAAAGTGATTATGAATAGAAGAGAAATCATTTTTTAAACATTATAGAGCATAATTGAGATTAGATTCCTACTTGACGTAATATTGTGAGCACTGGGATTCACTTTCAGATATCAGAATTCAACTCTTATACCTTCTCGTTACAATCAATTTCCAGGAGGGTGTACACTCTCCCATTTATCCACAACATACATAACATAACAAAAGTGCAGTCCCAAAACCATTACGATAAACCAAAATTACCAGCCGTCATCCATTAAAATAAATCTCAAACGTATATATATATTCCTCTCCATGTCACCCCAACACCTCTCAAAACTGCAATGCGCACCGTACATACCCCCGAAACACATCTAATCAACGCCACCGCAGCATCACCACCCCGGCGTTCCCAAATTCAGGAGGCCGCACACCTGCCTCTCACCCCCCGGCACCGCTAATTTTTCCCTTCCACCCTCTACCTCTCTGAGTACGCCTCACCGCTGCAGCCGTAATCGTTTGACGCCCAACCAACGGATCCTTTCGCCCGCTACACACACACCACCTCACTCTCTCGAGACGGCGGTGCCTTTGCGTCGGGCGCCCTCGACGCTCAATGCGCGAATCAGCCACGCTCGGCGATTCAACCGCAGACATGCCGCGTTTCTCTCTTTTCGCACTTTCGCGCGATGGTAGGTATATAAGGGGCTTGGTTCGGTTCGAAAAAGCGAAGGGCGATATTGACTCTCGATTAGCACGTGGAAGCAAGGGATCGCGGATGAATGCCGAGTAGTATAGACTCGAGAGAGAGCCCCGGACGCGCGGTAATTATGAGTGTTGGCGCTTTTTCGGTCGGTTAATTGGGGGGGAAAAGAGTGGTATCGATTCGATATCGGATTGGTATTGATGTTGTTGCGAGCCGTCAAGAGGAGAGAGAAAACAGCGTATAACAACGAGAACTAGCGCGCGGTCTGCTTATTATCTCATATTACGCGCCGCGCGGCGTGCGGCCCTTTGTCTCCAATTAATTTTCGACAAGTAATACGATATATACTTGCATTCGCCGCCGCAGAAGTTATACGAAAATTCATACGGCAGAGTAGATATATATATTATGCCGGTGTCATATTTCGCCGTATTCTTGTGTATACTCTGTATAGACAAATAATTTTATCTGTGAAATGAGAGGAGTATTATATGTTATACGAGATGTATGGTTGTGAGTTATATATCAGTGCTAAATGGATATCTAACCGTGTAATGTCGTATAGATCTTATAGTGATAATTTTATAACAACTTTTCCATAATATGGAATCACAAATGCTTTTCGGTTACTCAACACACACAACGAATTAATTTTTAACTCGACCGGGTATCGGTTAGACTAATGGACCGGACAGACCAACCCAGACAGCAAAAAAAAAAGAAGAAAATGGAAATCAACGTGAGCACTTCAACATACGCCACCACACGCGGACCGTCGGCAATCCCTGAAAAAGCAATCTGTAATCGAGCCCAGAACCACAACTCACCCCGCTAGTCCATTTCTCACCCCACCGTGTCTCCGCCCCCGTTTTAATTCACTTTCGCGTCGTCCTCCGCCGTCGTCCTGCACCTCCTCGAGAGATCCCGGGCTATTAACACCGGCGGCTCATTAGCGGAGAGCGAACCCCAGCGCGCGCACTGAAACACGACCATCGATTCTCCGTCTCTCTCTCTCTCTCTCTTTGCGCCACCGTACTACTGCCTCCGGACTAATAGACACGAAGCGCTAATTCCCCAGCTCTCTCTCTCTCTCGGTGTGCCCCGAATTAAATCGGCGATCGGCTCTAATGCTCGTCGACGCAGCCGATCGTTCACCTGTTGTCGTCAGCGTACGCGCGTCGCGTCTCTTTGTAATTGGGTTGCGCGGAGCTACTGCACTGGCCGAGCACGTCGTCGTATCTATATAGTCGCTGCATGCGAATGTCCGAAGCGAATGTTCGTTAAGGAGTTTGCGTCCTGATTAGCCCTCCGAAGCGGGTTGGACGACTGTACGCTTTACACATCTCGGTGGCGTCCGGATGACGAACGGCTGTGCGGAGAGAGGCTGTATTACGATGTGGCTCTGTGACGAGACACGATATACGTGGTTGCGTGTGTGCAGAGATTGGATCGATGAGAAACGCTGGGAGTAGAAAGTAGGATATGGTAGGTGGGGTTGCATTGTTTTTGCGAGATTTTGTATCAGGGTATTGGAATTTTGCGGAAGTTGAAGATGTTGGTCGAAGCATAATGGTAGAAAATTGTGTGTTAGAGTTTAAAATACTTTGGGGCTTGAAGTGAATGTTGGTAAAGTGTATAATTTCATTTAATTATTGTAATTTTATACATACTTCACCTACAGGTTTGAAAATTTTGAAATTCCGCTTACAAACTCTATTGTTTAGATACGAAGTAATGCATTAAACTGACGTAACAACTTTGTTGTACTTGTACTTGCGAACTATACGTAAACTCCATAATCATTATATTCCAGACCGCACAAAATCTGTTATTATTATACGTTTAATATGTGGATAAAATAAATTTTAAATTCTTATGATAAAGTTAAAATAACGACAAAAATCCAGGTATCACGTCATGAAAACATTACGATCAGAATCATTCGCCGCGGCCAAATATCCCAAACCACGTTATATATACGCCCAACTACATTTTCATCGAGCCGATAATATATGATTATTTTTCACGAACCGCTTGAACGAGATTTACGCATAATTTACAATAATTCTTGAAATATACACGTTTCGGAGTTAAAGCGAACGCGCGTGGGCGCATAACGCGTTTTACACGCTGATGTAATTAATATTTAAACTGGACCGCGGCACACACACGACACGCGCGCACTGCGAGCCACATATGTCTTAATTATGACGAAATTTATAGTCCGCGTAACGGAGAGCGATGATTATGGTAATGCGCAAATTTCGTCCTACATATATATCAGTGACGCCCCCGTAAGCGCGCGCGCGCACGTGTTATTTTTCTCGATGCATTAATTACAACTCGTTTCGCTAAAATTATAGCCGCGGTGTATAATTGTATTAAAGCGCGATAAAGTGGGCTAATGGATTGCCACAGTCTCTCCCGGTAAAATATACTGCAGGTTATTGGCGAGCGAATGTAAATCGCAGCTAATAAGTTAATGATTTTCATTTTTGATCTAACACGAAGTGTGCAATTTTCGCTTTTCTGAACCGATTACCGATCCAATCTCTCTCACACCCATAGACGAGAAAATCACGACTCTCCAAATCTAAAACAAAAACCGTTATTCATCATCGCCCCTAATTCACCCTTCGCGAACTTCCCTAAACATAATTCCCCATTATTATTCCATAAATCACGCAACTATCCTCTCCCCCGACAAAAAATAGAAAAAATCTCACACGTATAGCCGCCGAACGACGCAATCCTATCGCGCTTACCTTATTTACGACTCTCCATTACCTCCAAAAGAAGAAAAAAACGCCAACTCGCGCGCGAAAAACTTGCTGCCCTCTCTCACTCTCCTAAAACTACATCACAGCGTAACCCGATTAATTCTTCCGCTCCCGTAAATACGATGCATCATCGCGTCGTCTATATACATCCTCCTTCCGTCTGTTCAACGCACTCTGAAAATTAAAACTCCTCTCTCTCTCTCTCCCCTTCTATTACTCATCTACCCCTCTCGATATCTCCCTCTTCCCGCGCGTATGTCAGCGCCCCAATAAAATCGCGATAAATGGCCCGGCGCAGCGAAACACTGTAAATTTCGGCGGAGGGGAGAGAGAGAACGTACGCACGCGCCGATAAATCCGTAAGTAGTTCGGTCCGCGTTAACGCCTATATATGTACGCGCGCACTCGAGCGTGTACCAGTGCGGAGGGAGAGAGAGAGAGACGACGTACTACTCTCGAACGGTCTGTCGGCTGGCTTTTGTACAATAGCTGCTGCTGCTCGGAGTGCGCGCACGGATGGACGAGCGGGGAACGAGAGAGCTGTCGTCGTGCCGGGGGGGATCGAAATGTTGATGGGTGTTTATTGCTACTGTGACCGGTCTCGACGGAGGTGTCGACGTGGAATGACACGTATTTTGGTATATAACTATCGTTTTTTTCCCTTCGTAGAGTGCTTTTCAACCCTTGTGATTATTGTTATTATAATTTTTAGCTTTCCCGGTTATGGTAATTTTGATTGATGATAATTATGTAATCTTTAACGCGCAGCTGTAATAATTTCTTGTACGCGATGACGCGATAAAATGTGTCTCAGCCATTATTATACATTTGAATTTATTATCGTCAGTAATCGTTTCGATTGAATTTAAATTTTCTTACATAAGTCGTATGAGAATTTCGTCTCAGATTTTCTGCGCGCGCGCGAGTTATATATTGCCTTAATAAATATACAATTTGATTTATGATGAACGAGGAAACGCGCTGCTGCTCCACTGTTCTCTGATGTATATATCAGGAATTTAGGTCAGACTGCACGCTATATAATAATATACATCGCGCGCGGTGGCTAACGTCTAAATCAAATTTAATTCAATTTGGATGTCTATATGGATGCACAGCGAATATATTGACGAAATTCTTCGCCATTGAACGACATCTATATAGTATTTAATCTTGGATGACCATTTTTCTTTAGAATTTTTTCGACTTATTGTTTTGATTTATTGAGTTTATTTGAATTATCATTTATATTGTGATTTTAAACTTTTCGACGCTCGTCACCACGGTTATTTAAACTCTCCCCTCGAAAACAACAGGATACCACATACGCTAGAAACTTACAAATCCGGAAACCCCGCATTTCCCACGCATCCAGTTCTATATACACACACACACGCCAACTTTCGCACCCCCTAAAAACACCACCGAAAACTCTACGCGACCTCGAGGATTCCTCTGCCTCCCATTCTCCCTCCCACTTCAGCCGCCTCTGGCGAAATTTGATTAGCGTGCAGTGCACCGTGCACGCTCTCCTTCACTCTCTCTCTCTGCGCACGTATAACACACACGCTGCGCCTTTGTCGCACTCGTCCGGGCAATTTCCTCGTTAGAGCAACTCGAGAGAGTAGCGCCGTAAGTCACTCGAGGCGCGTTAGTGCGTGTAGGTATATATATCTCCCCCCTTGGAGAAGTAGAAGCACGCGTGAGTCAGCAGCTCCTGCGGGACTTATATCGCGCGCGCGCGCGTCCTTTCCATAAAACGATTCGCTTATGCTTCGTATATACGCCGCCGCTGCTCTGCTGAGCGTAGATATATTATACGGTCTCTCTTTGCCCCCGCGGGCGACGCGCACAAACGCTTGTGTACAGAGTTTTCTGTTGACACGGAAGATATCTTTAGCGAGGGGGGAGGCGAAGGAAGAGATCGGATTTAATGCAATTTGTTAGGGTAATGAGTTAGGGGGGAGAGGGATGATGCTATGTGTGTGTGTGTGTAGACGTGAGGGATCGGAAATTGCGGAAAAGTGGGTGGGTGGAGAATGTGCGGCTTGTTTGGTTTGAGGAGATGAGGTCGTTTGTACTATGAAAGGGTTTAGAGAGTGCGCGCTGCAGCTTTGTGAGATTAAAAAAAAAATTATTAAAATCGAAATGATGCAGGGGAATGTAAAATTAAACGTGTAATCGTTGTTATATATTTTATCGTATATATATTCTGCTAATAGCTTTTTCTCGTCAGAGAATATAATAGAAATAAATGATAATTTTGAATGCGTTTGGTGTATGATGAATATTCGAATAAATTGAAACCGTACATTTTATTTTTTATTCATAAAGCTATCCGAATCTTTTTTTTTTTGTTCATATTTTCAGCAACGAATTTTATAACGTTTTCCATTTATATTCGGATTTCGAGCTAATTTAGAAACGATTCCGAAAGAATTTTTCGCATATTTTTTCATTTGATTAATAAAAATCAAATATAAATGCCGGCAGCAAAAAAAAAAAAAATACCAAAAGTGCGACCAGACAAAATCAATTATTTCGTATACGCAAGCCGAAAATTAAGCTCTCTCTCTCCTCTACCGTCCATTTTTATTAATAAAAAAAAATATATTCGCCATAAAATCTCGCGAACCGAGAATTCCCCCCCACCCACCTAAACCAGTCGAAATCTCGCATTCGTATGCATCAGCCTTGCTTCCATTACACCCCGCGCCTCCATTACCCTCGACCGGGCAAATTAATCGACAGCTATTTAGAAGCAAACAGCGCACCCACGCCGCGGGAATCAACTGTGCAGAGACGAGGACGACGACAACTCGACGCTAAAAGCGAAAAGCCCGATCGTCGGGCAAAACGTTTACGACTCGTGCGCGCGGACGCTCGGCGCTGACGTGATTGTGAATAATTCATGCTGGCGCGCTCTCGCGTCCTTGATATAAGTCCGCCGGGGATTGGCCGCCGCCGTGCGTAATTCGAGAATACAGACAGACGGACGAACGGGGGAGATTTTTTATGTAAATCAATCGACGTGCGGTCTCTCGGACACGACGCGCGGGGAATCGATTCCCTCCGCAGCTTTTGAGAGAGAAAGGGAAAACATGTTTATGCGAATGGGTTTTGTGTGTGGGGACGGGAAAGTGGATTGTATAAGCGATGGGAGAGGAAGGTGAGCGACAGGTTTTTCATATATATATGATATTAATTTTTCTGTGTGTTTCGCGCGGGAATGTGACGGAGGTGTATGCGGGTTATGGCTGACAGGTTCGATGCTCAGTGTACTTTATATAGAGCTGACTCATTGTGAATTAATTCATTGCTAGGGCTATACTAGAGCAAAACAATATACAATATTTTTGTAATTATTAATTGTATCACTCTTGGAAATTCTTGAAAATTTCTCTCTTGTATTGGTCTTTTCAGTCAATATGAAAAGTATTATTGTCTTGTCTTGAAATTCT
>UXGD01006642.1:0-12172 GCA_900474315.1 Torymus auratus
CTATGGGTGAAATCAAGATGGCGGATTGAAGATGGCAGAACATAGGCGCGCGCAGCGCGCAAATTAACGCTAGTATTCCAAAGTTGGCTGCAGGATGCTAGACGAAATAACCATTTTCCTATAACTGTGCAATTTTCAATAGGCGACAGTGGTAACTGTAAATCTGTATTCAAAGAAAATCTGAGCACCGAGTGTGGAATGACGGCGATATAAATTCGGAATGGCTAAACCAAGCAATAATTGAGCTTTCTAGAAACTAAGGATATACCTACCCGGATTTTAAATATACTTACGTCTATTGAGTGCCGGAAAGAAAAGGGAAAGCTATCGACAGGCGCAGTAGTGCTCGTCTTTCTATTGGGATTTAACATTCGTATATATAGCTAACTAAAATGCATGCTAAAGTATGTCTATATATACCAAGACAAGATGGCGCAGGTTAACCACTAACCCCATTTGGAGGTAGGCTCCAAATGGGGTTTGGAGTTTCTATCTGGCGCTCAGTAGACAGAGGGAAACTGAAAGTTCGGCTACACTCTTACTGCGAAGGAAGCCCAGTGTGTCTACCTTGAAAAGCGATTAAAACTACATTATAAGGCATAGCGTAAAATTGGAAAAATCCTTTTTCAATTCTAAGTACTCTTTAAACTGCAAAGTGGGAAAATTACTACTAAAATTTATGGATCCTCAAAAGCCCGATTGACATTACTCTACAGAAACGTATTTTTTCGTTTGCTCGGAGTATACTGTAGCGTTTCTACTTCGTAGGCTGTAAGCCTCTTCTATAGTAAATGTTAGAAAATGTAGCATAACAAATTTAATCTGTCTGCCAGAAGAAATTTTAATTTTACCTTCGTCGAGTTTAGGCAAACGCAAAACCACTGTTAACTTCGATTGGACCGGAGTCAAAAAATTATTTTATATAAAAAATTTGAATACTATAAAGAAAATACAATAAATTTAACTACCTACTCATAATTTTAAACTAATTGATTATTTGATTGCTGCTTTACGCCAGATTTGTTCATTTATTATATTTTATGA
The DNA here is from genome assembly GCA_900474315.1 of Torymus auratus. Taxonomy (NCBI): domain Eukaryota; kingdom Metazoa; phylum Arthropoda; class Insecta; order Hymenoptera; family Torymidae; genus Torymus; species Torymus auratus. The sequence continues at coordinate 1,045 of UXGD01006642.1, forward strand.
GTTGAAAACTCGTAGTGTAGTGTGAAGATGAAAATTTTGAAAGAGCTTAACTCATTCAACAATAAACTGAGATAAATTTGTTTTTTTTTTGTTTAAATATCTGATCATCAATAAATTGGATTTTAGTCAGTTATCACAACAGAAAGAGATAATCGTGAAAAAAAATGTTTATTACGATTTATGATTAGGTAAATTTAATATAAGAAACAGAAGATAATAATCTTAAATAATAACATTTTGATAAAAGACAGGAAAATAAAAGAAGCGCCCATATTTATTACATTAAAATAACTTATTTATTCCTGTTAGAAACCTGTTTTTTCATTTGAAAAGCTTACTAACAGTGAGATCTCTCTGATTAATCATCGATTTTCAATTTTTTTTTGAAAGCCTGACATAAAATTTAATGAGAAAACTAAAAATATTACACTTTATAAATAAAGAATATAAAAATAAATCTTGAAAATCACATCGTAAACCATGAAACAACAGAAACCTCAATAAAAGCACAATCATCAAAATAAACCGTCGTTTTGCTTGAAAAGCCGCCCTCCGCGAATTATGTCAGCGGCGGCGTTTTTTCAGCCTCCAGGCAAGCCCCCGCAAAAGACACCATTACGAGACAAAAGCCGCGACAACCCTTGCTCCGCACTTGCGAGATTCCAAAGAGTCGCAGCTTGCATCAAACGACTTTCGCGCTCTTCTCTCCCTCTCACAGCTCTCCCACGGCCGATAAAGTCCCCGCAACAACAACAACAGCAGCAGCAACAAAAGCTCTAAACGTCGCCCACTCTTTCTCTCTTCGCGAGATCAAAAGCATCGTCGTCGTTGTTTCCCTCTCACCCGCGGGAAAAAAGCGCCTGCATTACCGACGACGCGGGACAACTGCCCCCGCGGGAGAGCGAGGAAAAGACAAAGGGAGAGAGAAAGAGGAGTCGAGGACCCCTCGACGCGTCGCCGCTAATCCGGGGAGCAGTCGGTCGATATGAGAGCATCACAGGGGGGAGGGATAGTGAATCGAGGACGAAGAAATTTTTCAGCTTCAAGAGGATACACACCCAGACACACACACACACACACCGACTGTTTTACCGAGTGATTTTTTTTTCTTCCGCCGAGCGGAGGGTCGTGAGTGTTCTCGTGGAAGAGATTCGTTTTGCGAAAGGGGACGAGCTGTGGTTTTTTTTTGCTCTCTTGGCTCGCGCGCGCTCGACTATCGGATTTGCTCGTTAGCCGAATTTTGAGCGCCCGAGAGGTCGGAAGTGGTTTAATGAGAGGTTATAATGCTTGATTTTAGGTTGCGGGGAGGAGAAGGATCCTGTGTATAGATTGTTTTACGAGAGGTGGGGTGGAATGAAAAAGTTGGTAGTGCGTTTTTTTCTGTGCGGAATAATGAAGAAAATTCCAATTAAATGGCAATAGTGTTTGAAGTACTGCGATATCGAGTTGAAATAAATGCATCATTGATTTTTCTTTTTGTATTCGGCTGTAGATCGTGTAAATTCGAAACTTTGTAATATTGAGAAAGTCTATATCTGTTTCCGTGAAAAGTATAGTCTTTCTTTACTCTGTAACAACGATTTTCAATTAAATTTTATCGCTAATGAATGTAAATTATAGTTTAAATAAGTTTATAAAAGTTAAAATTTCATTTTACCTTGAATTAATTTCTTCGTCTTTGCATACCTTTGTTAGGTGGAATGAAAAAATAATCGAAAATTAGAAAAGTCTGTATGGTAGGTATTTCATATAATTTGGTCATAAAAGTCATTTTTATTCCTCAATATCTGCAACATAAATCTTTCATGCACCCGTTCGTGAAATGAATAGAAATGTTAAATAAATCTTGATAACGGACATTGAATTCCTTCATGATTGAAACCGTTGAACTGAAATATTACAAAATTTTAGAAATATGAGAAAATAAATTTATTTTAGAAATCTATATTACCCGAGTTGTATAAGATGTTATAGCTCTCCTATAGGATACAAGTTTAGGGCCAATATCCCAACTTTGGTGAAATCTTTCTTTTGGCGAGCCTCGCTTCGATCCAGAGATACCTACATACATAAAACAGAGGTAACGCAATAAAAGTACGTTCTTGTAAAACGTGTAATGAAAGTCTCAACGTATATAGACAAAGCAGTCCGTATAATCCGGCGAAGTTATTGCTTCTCGTGTACGTGTCGTACATTTTCTGGCTAATTTTAAACAAATGTTCTTTTTTATAGACTTGTTACTAATGATAATTTTGATGGAAGATTAATTTTTTTATTATATTTTTGAGTATAGGAATTCGTTATACAGCATTGATACATTTACTAATTACTAATAATCACGAGTAAATATTAGTTTAAACTTTGGGGTTTAATTTTCAAATATTCATTTATTTATATTTCAGTCAGTACCTTGAAAATGTTATTAGATAGATTATTCGACGGATACGCAGGTAAATTTATGCGCTTAAAAATTGTTTAAATTTATTATATTATTGTGATTCCTAGTTTATATTATTTCTTCATTATGAGTGTTCATGACATACGTTTAATTTGAGCAATTATTGACTGTAAGTTAAGCAAAATTTAACATATCTTTTTGTTTTGCATTACTTTATTCCTATTATTCTACTACTACCTATAAAAGGCTCTCACTCTTTCTCTCTGTCTCACTCTCTTACTCTTTTTCTCTCTCACACTCTCACTCTTTCACTCGCTCTTTCTCCCATTTTCTTTCTCTCTCAAATGTCTTCCAAAACAATGACCAATTTGCATATAAAAACCGGTGAACCCCACATAATCCTCCGTAAGCTCAAACAAGCCATCGGCACTTTACATCCTTTTAAATACATATATCTTTCTCTCGTTCTGCCTATAAATACATTTTCCCCAAACCCATCTGCTCGCTTTCTCTCCCACATAGCAGCGCGAAGCTTTCTTCCGTGCCATTTGAGAAATCCAGAATTATTATCGCGAACAATCTCTCCCACCACCGCGGCGGCTACATAGCTCGCACCCTCGCGCGCGCCCTGTTGCTTGGTTTCCACTCTCACTCGCGGCCCTCCTTTTTTCATTAAATTTTTCGAGATGATGTACGGCGCGGCCTTTGTTTCTCTCTTGTCACGCGGTGTGTGTGGGATTTCAGCATTGCGAAGGGTGTGCTTTTTATTTAGCGCACGCCTTTGTACGTGTGTGTGTAAAGGGGGAGTTGAACGTGGATTTCGAGTTGCGATAGATGTGGCGTTAATTTTTCGCATTGTCGTGGGCTTTGGATGCTGAGCGCGGTGAAAAGCATGTAGAATGTATTGAGGATTTTGCAGTTATCCGTCGAGGATCTGAGGCTTTTTACGTTGATTTTATGGTAATTAAGATAATGTTTTGAATATTTTTCAATTATATTTCTTGTTACTATGTTCATTAACAAAATAAAAATATGAAGAAATGGAGGAGGTATCGAAGTAAATAAAGCTCCATAATATATAAATTTTAAATCACCGTTTCAAGCTTTTTTATTGAAGCCCCTATTCAGGTAAAATCGCTGTTACAAGCAAGAAGTATTAAATAGAGGTAGCGGTTTGTAACCTGCTATTAGTCAAGTAAAAAAAGTAGATTAAAAAAAAAACGAACACTGAGAATAAAGTAATTGCAAAATAAATAAAATTAACACGAGTGGTATTGCACTATATGGCTTTCTAATAAAAAATTATGTTTGAAAAATTGGTCATCTGATATTATTATGATTACTAGCGAGTTGAACAAAGAGTGGTTTACGAAAATATCCGCCGCATGCGCCCGCTGACGTATTTTTGATGGGTAGTTCCATGTTTGCAAGGGCAGGTATGTATCTAACCAACCTTACTTGAGACATGGGATTTTCGACTGGATAAGTGGAGGGGAGAAAATTGGGCCTCTGAAGTGCTGCTAAGTGATGGTCACTCAGTCTGTGAACAGTTCTACGTCTGTCCGCATCTAATAGTACAAGTCTGGACCGTGCGTCCATTAACAGCCAAAAGTAAGTATGACTGCCGTTTTTGGGATTGTGGATGATGTAGTGCGAATCTGGCTGAAATTATTTCGCGATTGTGAAACCCCAAGTGATATATATTTTTCCGCACATATTTTTCTTCATCTATTACATAATTTCTTTTATAGTTGCAGCCTCAAGGCGACAGTCACTTCGGCAGGTGGCCATGGATCTCCTTGCGATGTCGAATGCCCTCACGCACAAATACAAAATAATAGAAGCGATTGTTAAGAACAACGTGGAGGAGATGCGCAGGCTGCTGTCTATTCGGATAAATAGCGAGGTCGATCCTTACTTAGATGGGGAGCAAATTACTATGGCGGTGGAGTGGAAGCGAAAGGCGATTCTGAAAATGTTGCTGAGCCACACGCACCAATTTCCCTTAACCAATCGTAGATCGTACGAGAAGATAATGCACTTGGCAGTAATCTGGGGCGACGTAGAGGTCATTGAGTTGCTTATTCGCAAGTGTCCTCAGCCTAATGACGTTGATATGCAGCACAGGACTCCAATGGACTTGGCTATTGGAAACGGCAGGACTGACATTGTCTGCTTATTTTTGTGCACAATCCACACGTTGAACCCGCCACCATTTTTGAAAGGTGTACAGCAAGCCTGCACGAAGCTGCGCACGCTAGACATTCAAGAGTTTTTTAAGTAAGTTTTCTTTTGCCTTATAATAGCCATCGTAACAATAACAAAAAATTTGAAAAGCTAATTTTTAATTATGACTTTTTTTTTAATCTACACAGCTCTAAAGAATCTATTAACGAGACCGTCTCAATGGACTCATACGTTCTTCCAGGCTGGTCACTGCTCCACATTGCAGTGATGAGCCAGCTCGGGGAGATGGTGAGTCAATTAGTTGATAACGGCGCCAACATTAGTGCAAAGAACAAGGAGGGCCGGACACCTGTGCACTTGGCGGATCGCCTTAATAATCCTCATCTGGTAAGGTTGATGATATCGGCACTGGACAAAAGAAGAGTATTCGAAAATACCCGAGACGACAGAGATGGCATTTCGTTCTTTCATTTATCATGTAAAAATGGGTTAAGCGTCCCCCTTATCAGGAATTACTTCTTTAATGACGATCTCGAGCTGGTGAACATTAACGAGGCTAGCAATCCCACGAGCGAGTTCCCCGGCTACACCGCGCTCCATTTTGCCATTCTAAATGGAGACGAGAATGTAGTCACGTTTCTCATCGACCAGAAGGCTGATGTGTCGAAGAAGAGCGCAACACAGAAGACTCCTCTGCACTTAGCCTACGAGGGCGGTAAGGACGAACTCATAACCCTGCTCCTGGAAAAGTTGGACAACTATGACAACGTTACGGATGTATTTGGACTTTCTCATTTTCATATTGCCTGTGCATATTCGTCCAATGCCGTTGTAGAATTTATAAAGGCCGGACATAGTCACGACAATGTCATTGACAATCAGGCATTTTATTCGGCCGGCTGTACACCCCTCCACATTGCAGTTCAGAATTGTAAATTTAATACCGTGGAGTTGCTTCTCAACCAAACATTGGTAAACGTTAATGCTCGCCTTACTTCGTACGGGACAGCGCTTCATACGTCGGTGAAAAACCACTCCATCGGCATATCAAAGCTTCTGATCAGTTATGGCGCGGACCCGTGCATTCTCGATTACAAGCGCAGGTCGCCTCTGCACCTCGCTTACTGCAAATTCCAGGATGAGGTCGCCGTGCTTATGCTAAAGAACTATAAAGATTTTTCCAACAACCCTGTAGATCCTAAGGGCATGTCGCACTTCCATATTGCCTGTAAGTACGGCGAGAACGAGGCCGTTGCCAACTTTCTACGTCAATCGAAAATAGATATCAACCGGCCGAGCCAGTACGAAAGGAATTCTCTGACCAACGGCCAATCGCCGCTGCATTTTGCCGTCGCAAGTGGCAATATGGAAACCGTAGAGCTGCTACTCAAAAACGGCGCTGTCGTCAACGTGTGGAACGCGAAAGGTGAGACGCCATTATTGATGGCTATTCGATTCCCAACTCCGCTTGGGTACAAATTGGTTCAACTGCTTCTGGAGTCCGGCGCGGACCCCAACATGTCCTCGTCGCGGAACGGCCAAACGGCTCTGCACCGAGTTATTTTACAAAAACCAGCATGCGACAAGATTCTTGAGATCTTGTTGGCTTATAAGGCCGATGCCAATCACACCTGCCACCAGGAAAACACAGCCCTGCATTTGGCTTGCATGACCAGGCAGCCAGAATTCGTGCGTATGCTGCTGGACGCCGGTGCTGTCGTAGATGCCATGAACTCGTGGGGATCGATGCCTATCCACATGCTCGCCGATCGCAAATACAATGGGAATGACTTGCCAACCTGTGCAGACATTGAATTAGATGATCTTGATGACGAACGTAAGTATCTATTTTCCGAGTAGTTTTTTGTACTCTTTTAATGTATTCTAGTCTATTTATAAGCTTTGCTATAGAGCCACTTTTCTCTTTGTTTCTTCGTCTAGCTTGGGATAATAGCAGCGACGTGGCGAAATTCTTTGATATGATAGACGCACTTATTGACGCGGGCCTTGCGAGCGTCGACGTGAGGGACGTTAATCTCTGCACTGCTTCGACAATAGCATGCATGCACTGGAATCCAGCTTGCTTACAGGCCTTGCTACTTCACGAGGCCAACATTGATATCCTCCGCGGCTTTTGGGACAACGTCACCGATACATCTCAGCGAGCAATCATCATCCGAATGTGCTTAATTATGTGCATTAAACGTTACCATATGACATATGATGATCGTGATAGAGAAGCTTGGACCACCTTTACAAGACACAATCCTCAGTTTGATGACATGTCCTATACAACGGCGTGTATCGAGGAACTCGATAAGATTCGGATGGTTCGTTTGAATTCGCGCGTGGGCCTATTCGAGGTGCTACTGTCGGACTTGGACCATGTGGCCATGCTTTCAGGGAACACGGAACTGATAGAGTACGTGGAATCCGATGAGACGATGAACAAATATCCAATGTACGGGTATTTAATGAGGGCGAACTTGAAGAAAGGACTGAGGAGGCGTAGGTACCTCGAGAGGGTGAAAAATGGGCTGGATAAGATGGTTGGAGGTCCACTGCCAGACCTCGTTTTTAGGATAATAAATTCGTTTATACGGAATGATAAAGAAACGTACAATAATTTGCTTGTGGCCATGGAATGTTAATTGTTCTTTCTGTTAAACAATCTTTAAAAATATCTCAAAACTTAAACAAATTGTTACGTAATAAATTTATAGATCGATGTTAGGACTCTCATTCTTGTCGGTAATGTCATAACCGATAAATTTGGCGGTTCTAACAAGTAAAGTTCATATACTACAAATATTACACACACCTGTTACTTATAGTTTTTCGATATAATTCTATAAACTTCGTCGATCAAGTAAGACACTTAATCAGTTCGCTGAAAAAGGCTGGAGAAAACCACTGCTACCTGGGGGAGAACCACAATAATTCGATCAAGCTCTTCGCGCCCGAAACAATCACCGTCGACGTCCGAGCGCGGGCGGTACTAACGACGTTGTGACGGCCGGGCGAAAACGCCGTTAATTGGCGGCTCGTTAGCCGGCGCTGGCACGTCGCGCGTGATTATCGAATATGCGTCCATCTGGATTTCCGCGTGTGCCACTGCGTCCGCTAATTTCCGGCGGGACAGGCGGGAGAGCGAAGATAATCGCTTTGGGTCACGGCCAGCCGGCATTGGCTCCTGCCCAAGGATGAGCAAAAAACGGCTGCTCCTGTCGAGACGAATCGCCGTAGGTGCTTGGGTACCGAAGTGGTTTGAACCCTGTGGTGGTTGCTTTAGCGGATGGGATTTTTTCTTTTTTTGAGCGGCCGTTTGACAGAAATTATTTAATAGGATACGCTGCTTTATGAGTATGTAGCTTTATAGTTTAAGTGTTTTAAGGCATATATCATATGTAATTTTTATGTACTTCCTTATCTCAACCTTTTTTGGAGTATTATAATAAAATGGCTTAATTAATATAAAAAAATGTTTGGCGTTCTATTATCCCCTTATCTCCCTAACAATCAAATTAATAACTATATTGTAATATATAATATTTAAGTTTTGAAAAAAAGATTCTTATTTTTCTTGTGACTTATTAAGAGCTGATCTATTTGTTCAATAATACAACGAAATAATTATCAATCATTATTTTAATAGTCACGCTGACTATTTTTACAAAAGATAAATTTAATATTCTGGAAAAAATTTAGTAGATAAAATATATCACGTACAAATGATATCTTCGATTCATTTCCTTCGATTTGAAGAGTTCATTTCCTATGTGTGACAAGATTATAAACAGTAACCTTTCACACAATCAAAAATCATATCATACTATTAAATAATGTTATCATATGTTTTAGGCCATTATATGATAGTTCAAATATAGTAACAAAATATATGAATTTGTCTTTAGAGAAAAATCGCAAAAAACGCTTTTTTTGCCTTACAAGTGTATCTAAAAATCTCCTTAAAAATGCGATCATCGAAAGAAGTGAAACCTCTATAGATTTGACCTGTGATTGGTTCTTGGGTAAAAGGCGCGAGAATTCAAAATTGAATATGCATTTTTATTTGATAATTATTATTTATTGGAATGGAAATGATTAAAGTGAAAAGTATTAAATAAATAATAAACAAATTATTGTTGATTGTAGCTCAAAAAATAAATAACATGTTATGATTATTTGTTAAAGTGATGGCCAGAAGTGGTACAGCATTTCAAAACACAATAGTTAGTCATTGTGAACGATTAGTTATTGAATTGTACGATAAATTCAAAATAAGAAGCAATTTTTTAATCTTAGAAGAATTAATTATGTTAATTATATTCGAATAAACTTACATTTCTAGCCTCAAAATTCAGTATTCATGAAGAGCAAATGTACTACACTATATTATATCAATTATTAAAGATTGAAAGAAAAAGATTTCCGGCATATAAGAAAGAAATTATTCTTAGGATGTTTGATAAAAAAAAAAGAAATGGATTTAGTTAGAATCATAAAAAATGTATGGAGCCACGGTAATTTTCGACATAATTAATTAATAATATGAAAATCTACGTACAAGTACTGAGATAGGTTTGGTTGACGTAATATCACTCTATAAAAAATGTATCCTGACATGGTCGGTGCCATGTTGATTTTCTCGAATATCTAGAATAGGGTGACTTCACCAGTGGTACAACAGAAATCAGTGAATAAATATATTTTCAATGTTTCTGGCCTCATAAAGCACCTTCCTCCAATTTCAAACTTTGAAAAAAGTCATTTTTGAACAGTTTAATATCATAAAAGCATTTTATATAAGCATTTTATATTTAGTTTCACAAAATTTTTATTTTATATAAGCGATTAAACATATCGTAACCCTTTTATTGACTGGACTTGAATGTTCATTCACTGGTAAAATCACCCTATCACGAATATATCGAAAACTTTACATTTTTGGCGCATGCGCTCTGGAGATATATGGTAGATGGCGCTTGTGCTCGTGGGAGATAGAGTGCACAGAATGGGCGCCGCGTTGGCCCCGCACTATTCTGACTGTAAGGAATGTGTATCTATATATACAGTATATATAGATATAAATTTCTTACAATCAGAATAGTGCGAGACCAACGCTAAATGGGCGTATTCCGTAACTCGTACGTACGCACTAAATTGCGTTCCGAAATATGTGAAAGTGCGTTCATTTATGGAAGGAGATCTTTTTTGGCTTTTTTCAAAAGATAGTTGTAATAATTATGATCTGCATTTATAGTTTTACTATTAAAAAATACACTTTAAATTATATGTAAATAAAATAATTAAAAAATATTTTCATTACCACACAAAGCCTGATTTAACTGTTTCTCATTTACATTAATAATATATGATTGACTAGTCTCCTTATCAATCAAGGCAAAATCTATTTTATTATATTCACCCATTTTTATTAAAATTAAATTAATATTAAATTATATTTATATTATAAAGAAATAAAATGAATGTATTGCACTGTTGCAAGTTGCACCAATATGTAACCTATGTCAACGAATCTTTTCGGAATTTTTCGTAATGAAATAAAAATTCGCCCTTTCGTTTTGGACTTTCGGAACAGCCGACCAAAACGTTTCGGAAGATTCCGTAAATATCAAATCAGTACGTGCGTACGTACGAGTTACGGAATACGCTAAATGGAATTATTATTTCAATGATCAAAATGTTTTTTAAATAATATTAGAAATATATAAATAGAAATATGAATATAATAATGATTTTTGATATATTATAAAGCTTTGTGAGTTAATATTTAAAAATAATATAATATTTCCTTAAATGGCCACAGGCGTGCTCATTCGTTTCTATGTAGGTACAAATGACGTAGTCTAATTCTATTCTATATTAAAACAATTTAAAAAGTGTAAGAGGCTGGCGCAAGATTTATGAGATTAAAAATTTGAATAGTTCCGACAGAAATCAAAGGGTGTCGAGTGTCATATATAATAGAAAAATTGTTCCGGAATTTTGTTATTCGAATAATCAGCGCGCGTATTAGATGCGTTTAGTAGATTAAAAATTATATAAATTGTGTCTTAAGTAAAATATACTTACCTACCTTTTAAGTAATATGCTACAAATATGTAAATGAAATTATCTTCTTATCTACCTTAAAAAAAGTGATGAGCGGAAAGTGGAGCCAAAATAATACGATTATTGCTAATCTTAATATTGTGCGTAAATAAAAATGTATAAGAATTTAATTCTTTTGAGTTAATAAATAACTGTTTGTAATTATAATAATAAATGTAAGTTATTAAAAATATCCATTGTACTGTTACAGCTTGTCTTACATAATATGAGATACGCATTTTTAAAATAACTCAATTTCAAATGAAAATAAGATAAAATTATTTCAACTATCATATTAATTATTCAAAATATAACGAATAAATATTTACACGAAAGCGAGAAATAAAATGACTTAAGGCGATGTGAACATCAAAATCAACCCAATTTCATTATTTAATTAATAAACATTCGAACGTTTATTTGGAAAAA
>UXGD01006643.1:0-12168 GCA_900474315.1 Torymus auratus
TTTAATAGCAGCAATAAATTACTTGAAAAAATGATCTTTTTTATAGTCAAAAGTTCTAGAGATATGCCCATATACGATACAGATTATACTTCCACAAGTTTTATAAAATTTTCAAACGAAAACCAGAAAGTGTTATATCTTGGATTTCTTAATATATTTAATACCTTATAAAAATTGTTATCACTATTTTAAGTGCGGCTACAAATGAATCATTGCCGCGTTTGAAAAGAGTTCGGTATACGCATTGGAAAGTACGTAAATTAGTGCTAAATAATGACGTGAATTGCAACTTTGTCCTAAACCTCGTTGGCTTAATCCGAAGAGTTTCTATTGCAATGTGAAAGGTTGTAACTAATAAAGTTCTCTTAGAAGCTAAAAGGATACCAGTGGTTTGAACATGATGCAACACTCCAATGGAATACGCCATCATCACTGTGTGTCATTTTAAATTTCCAAAGCTCGCCACACGTGAAATTCGCGAGCCCTGAAAAATAAAAAAAAAATTCGAGTCAATCCTCCTCATTCCGCTCCGGACAAAACGTCAATCCAAGCTTTTAAAGTTCTGAAAAATTATTATAATTAAAAATGTACATTGGATAACCAATTTAATCGACGACACACCACTGACAAACCGTCGGCGTCGAAAAGACAAGCGTAGATAAACCCCCGAGAGGAAAAACGCTCAATTTTCCCCACTCGCAGTTATAGAAATAACAAACGTGCGCATACCACATGCGGGTATTCTAATGAATCGTCGCGGGCGGCGCAATTCAAAAGCCTTCGCTCAGCGAGAGAGAAACGCGCACGTGATGGCCCCTCTCACTCCCTCGCCGGTCCTCGCGACTATACACACATTTTCGCACGTGGTTTTTGCGCTGCGAACCCGATTCCCCTCGACGTTAGCGCTAATACCTACCTAAATCCAAGCCCTCACTTATATACTCTTACGGTTTCTTTGCGATTGCGTTATTTTTTTTTTCCTCTTCCTCAACTGCGTTATCGGGGGTATAACTTATTCGTTGGTTATTCATTGGCGACTTTTAACGTATACAATTGCACGCTTAATTAAAAGCCAATCGGTTTCTTTCTAGTGACGTAAATTAGCGCGATGTTTATCGATGGAAATCGATTGAGAAATTAAACGAGAATTAATTGGGCGCACTATTGTTTTTTATCCAATTTTATTCGATTAATTGTATAAGGAAAAAAGCTATATTTTTCGATTATCTTGCACGCGTATAAATCGTCAATTTTATTCCCTGTATTCTCAAACTGATTTGTATTATACTAGGAGTTCCAGCTATACAGTTTCTCAATCTTCGATATTTTTTTTTACTTTTCACTTTGTTCTACTTTTTTTCTTCTCATCCGCTTCGTCGCGCCTCTCTATTTTTTTCTCTCTCTTTTTTACATTCTTCGTCTCTGGTCCACACATACGCCTATACCGATATACGCGTATAGAGGCCGAACCTCTGATTTATGAGGCTAGTACACGCAGAGAACCTCAAAACGCTAAAAGAAAAATAAAAACTATACTTCAATTATTCGTACCCTATATAAATATATATTTCTTCGAAAATACTCCCGACTTTTCGTTTAGATATAACTCAGACTTTTTATACTTCTAAGACACGTGTCGTCGTGCTCGCCAAATTCTTCGTATTATTATATTTCCTTATCAATACGGCTTTAAAATAAATTTTACATTGTTCCAGCAACGAACGATCACCTATCTATATACCCGCACATGGCAATAGTATAGTTTTCCCCGAATAACTCCACCTATCTATTATCTATATATAACATCCCTGAGCCCTTACACGCGATTTCTCTTGCGGTCCCGAAATACTACAGGTACCAAAACCGACCGACCGATTCCCATATCACGAACGATCAAAAAGTCAAAAGGGACCACCAGAGCTCTTCTCCTCTCGCTCTCTCTACATGTCTTTCGTTCTCCCTCTCTCTCTTTCGCCTATTCTATAATACACTATATACACACACTCTTCTCCAAAAGCGCCCGAGTGCGTCTCTCTATTTTTACTTTATCCTTCTCTCTTCTCTCTCTCTCATTCGCTCGCTTGCTCACACTCCGCTTGCGTTGCGCACCGCGTTTATGTGTGTGTGTCGTCGTCGTCGTCGAAACGAAATTCCCGTGCGTGGGGCGATCGGCGAGTAAGTAGTGCGAAGCGCGCCTCATGCGAGTCAGTAGTAGACCAGCGAGCGTCGCGTTTGCTGCTGACGATCCGCTCCGATATTTATACATATACACGCCGGCCGAATGTGAACGAGAACCGAGGTACACGCGGGCGACATTCTTCGGTCTCTATATTATGATATATTTGCCTATAAGTATAGATAGAGAGAGAGAGAGGGGGAGATTTTTCATTTTCGATAGAAACCCGCGTGTGTGTGTGCATATATTATAGAATACGTGCGGAAAAGAAGCCGGAGGGACGCACGCTTGCGGCGACGGCATTATAATAATACCAAGCATGTGTGTGTGTGAATGAAAAAGCCGGGTTTTTCGCGACAACGTGTGTTAATAAAACGCAGAGAGAGACAGTCAAGCTGCGTGGGCGGCATTTCTTTTCCGGTGTTTAAAGTTCCATTGAAAAGTTTTGTCGCGGGAAATTCGGGTTGAGGAAAGTATATTTATAAATAACATAAGCTCTTGCATAGCTGATACGCGGTTGCAAAGTGCGTGTATATACATATATATAATAATATCGTTGTGCAATTGTATTTGCGAATTTTGTGTTACCGGTTCAAGTACGCCTTGCACGTGCACGTATTATATATATACAGAATTAAACATCACAGAAGTACCTATATATACATTATTTCTGTAATTCTTGATCGTCGTTTTACATTGACCGCAGCTCGCGGCGGGCGCCCGGTGCGCAGTTGAACAGATAGATAAATATACGTCACTCAGAAAAGCAAACATTCCGCATGGCTATCTCAGAACAATTGCAATACTTGTTGAATGAAAGTGTCAAAAGTCCAAAACCGCCATTATATATATTTATAACAAAATCCTCCAGGTAAAAAGAGCACGACTGACGTCCGTACGGCGTCATCTACTGTACGTTTATACACACCGCGCTCATAGGCACCGCACGATGAGATAATCGGTCCTTCGCCCCCATCATCCGAAACTGCCTCTATATATACACACGTGCACACGCGCTCTGCTTATTGTAATGCTTATATATACTATACAGCTCCGTTTCCTCGTGCTTGATAATATATATCGCACACTTGCCGCACTTCGCTCGTAATATACTTATAGGTAATCATGCCGATTACCCACGCGTATATCACGCCGCATGTGTATATATAATGTTACTTCATATCGGGTCGCCCACTGCGGTTATCGGCGGCATCGTGCACGTTGATTAATTTATTGAATGCTGTCACTTCTTTTTGACGCTATAGTGTTCATAATAAACGTAGTCGAGAGTAAAGAGAGAGGGAATAAGATCCGGGATGAAGAATCCGCGTGGATGATATAGCGCCACGTTATAATAGCGAGGAAGCGCGGTTGTAACGAGAGGAGAGAGACAAAGTCAGTGCCGGCGCTCGCTGAGGAAGGAGATTGTAGAATTTTGGTATTTGGCGGTTCGACTGCGGCTTATCGTATAGAAATATTTTTGTCGATCTGTCTTTAGCTTACCGCGGGAGGATTGCAAAAGAAATTTTTTTTTTTTTGGTCACGTTTTTTATTTACGTCGGCAGGTATCTGACGATTCGGCGTATACATGTATAGAAATAAACGCAAATAACTTAAATATCTTTGAGCCGTAGTTTTAGTTTTCATTGTACTCATGTGCTATAATTTTTTAATTTAAAAATCAATTAACTTTGTTTTGTAAAATCGTCGAAATTGTAAGTAAAGTTTTTGTATATAGGTATGTAAGTTCTTAATCGTATATTTATATAGTTTCTCTATATTTACATTAAAATTATCAGCATTGAATAATATCAGAATTTTTATGTTCATAGTCCAGCCGACTTTGAGTAGCGTTCATAAAGTAAAAATTTTTAAATAAAACTTGTAATTTTCGTTAATGTTTTTTACCAACATTATATTTATACTAAATATGTATAAAAAATATTTTTTATAATAAATTTCATGTCACGTACTTATTATTGAGAAATGTAGGTCGTTATTTGTTAATAATTAAACAATGAATTAGGTAGTTCGTATGATGATGCAATAACGGACTCACTTTACAATTGCTCAAAACAAATTCGCTATTTAGCCTGACTGGAGTTAAAGTACTCGAAATCTTGTCTCTCTCTTTCTCGTCAATTAACGAAATTAACTTTCATTGGTACTTGAAGATATATGTCGGAAATATAATTGTGCGCAATGTTCGTCAAGACGGGCAAACCCCGTGTTCTACAATTCATATTATTAAATTAATTAATCAGTTAATATTTTATATAGTTGGAAACAATTTGTTTCATTATACTCGCGATTTGTCAATGGTTCGAGACAGTCGACATGCAACATTATGATACATATAATTTATTTCAACGAGTTGAAATATTAAAAGTATTTTTCACGCTCTTGGGTATTTGCATTTTCTTTGCTTCTCACAACTATTGTTATAGCGTATAGCCAGAAATAAAATTTGTCAGATAGACACATATATGGACAAACAACAATAGCATTGACCAGTCTTATCGCTGAACGGTAATCAGGTCAGAGTTTTCTCTGCTAAAAATATCTATAAATCCGCGAGTTTATATTTGTGGAAAAGAATTATAGATCGTTGTGAGAAAAAAATACAAAACATTTGTAACGGAGCCGCAATATTTCTTCAATTGTAGAAAATAACATATTTTTCATTCTAAATTTATTTTGCTATCTTAAATTCAATAAATTATTCTCCGAAGTAATAAAATTTTTAATAGCTGAAAACGCTACCCGTGTCTATTTCGATACCAACGTCTGCAGTCTTATAACATCTAACAAACCTTCCTTTATTCGCTGATACGAATTCTATACGCCTATTTATCGATGAGTTTTATGTCGACACGTTACATTTTATCGCTAATACGTGCTCGTATAATGAGGCGAAAAAATAAATCCACATACACTGTATTATTTCTAATTGCATATGTTTTCCTACTTTATCTCAAATCACGGACTATATATACATCAGTTCGTTACAAACTATATAATACGCTTAATCAACGAAAGCGCATAATATGTCGCGCTTGCACATATATAAAAACACGAGCACGCGCATATATAATCTCCTTCCTTTTCTATCTTCAAATGCCGCCGACTAAGCAGCTTATCAACACACGCAAACCGAACGTCTATAGTTTGCTGATAACGTTATAACAAGTACCATATTATATACAGCATACTTAAGTATGTATAGAGTACCTCGTTATCGCGATGCCATATGCGCCGGTACAATGAAACCACTATACCGTTATTCCAATACAACACCATCACGAGAGAAAAAATCGCAAAATTCACGGACCGAGCATATAGCGCGCGAATGTATCCCACACGCCTATAATATATCCACGTGCAAACACGTGCGCTTATACAAATCGCTCGCGGCCACGGCCGCGACGCGGTTCTCTACCATCATCATCATCATCGTGGATGTGTGACATCACGCGGCGCGCGCGTAATTTCATTGCACTCGTCGCTTTTGCTTTGCCGCGCGCACTGACGGTTCGTGTAATATATATATAGGCGCCAAAAGCCCACGCGATGCATGCGCTCTATAACGTCAAACGTACGTATACGAAGGAGATGATGCGGGGAATCAGCAATTGCGGGCGGCGGCGGCGGCTTTTTTCTTATATATGATTCATTTGTAATTGCAGCGGCTTTTATAAGGAGGTTCGTCGACCCGTGCGTATATAATGAACGAAAATCTTTTGTCGCTCGCTCTTGTGCAAGCTTATTATGCGCATATACGGCTCAATTTTGCAGCTCATTCAGATGCAGTTGAATTATATTTCGTCTCGCGCGTGCTGCTTCATTGTTATATATAATGATTATAACCTAAAAGGATGCGTATATATAACCATCACACAGAGTGTCATCCTTTTTCAATCACTTTACACACCGCCACGAAATGTGTTCACAGGGTATTCCTATATACCACAGCGGCAGCATAGCAGTCAACACTTGGCGCAGTATATTATACGAGGCGTGTTATTTGCGTTTTCCCCCCACGTGCGAGGATGCCGGTGGCGGACCACGTGGACGGCGAGCACAGCGAGGAGAGTGTGCACAGGCACAGTAACGGGCTGACACACAATGGCCAGGATAGCGTGCCACTAAGCGAGGATGAGGATGGAGATCGGAAACCCGTTATCGTGGGCACACGCGCCCATAGTATGGAGAACGGCACGTACAAGGCGAATCTCGACCTCGGGGAGAAGAACGGCGCCGGGGGCGCTGACGCCTTGACGAATGGGAATGGCCTGGTGTCGGGGGACCCACCTGATGGTGGACTGAGGTTAGTCGAGTGATTATGGCTTTTATTTTGTTCTTTAGTTTATTGAGGGAGTGTTGTAGAGATGTTTGAAAGTATATATAATGTTTATATTGCACATCTAGGGCATGGTCCATCATGGTTGGGAGTTTCATCATCAATGGTGTATTGTTCAGTGTTATTAACACTTACTCGCTCATTTATTTGGAGCTGCAAAGAAGACTGACGGAAAGTGGCGAGAAAGAAGTATCTTCAAAAGCCGGTAAGTTTTTACAAAGTTATCTCGTGTCTGAAGATTTTTATCGAATCCCCGATGTTACCTGATGTGATAAAGACCTATTAAGTCAGCTCAATACATTAATAGATTCTCGTTGTATTTTTTTTCATCGAAATAATTAAGAGAACGACAAATTATCGAGCGAAAGTATTATTTTGTTAATCATAAATTGTATCTGATATCATCAAAAGCTTTGAATTTTCATTGTTTTACATAATCTAAGTAGGAGATTGTACGATCTTCAGGTTACGGATTCTCTCCACACTCTTCAAAAAACTTGAGCATTGGATATTTTTAATATTATTTTTTTTTTAATGTTCAACTACAGTAAATAATCATTTTTGATTTAGAAAAGTCTTACATACAATTCTACAAATAAAAAATAAGTATAAAATAGGGGGGAGGGGAGGACACCCCTGTACACCCCGCTTTGCTCGCGGTGCAAACACCCGCTACCCATGCAAATACTTCGTTTTTAGATATGTGGCACGACCGCTAAGTACTACTTTGGAGAACCTTATATCTTCACCATTGCAAAATTTTTACACGTCAAATATTATTAATAAAACCATGCCTTGAAAAATCACTCTTGTACTTATTGAATGTTTATATCGACGGCTGAGAGGAAGAAAGCGCTATCTCGGCAGCGAAGAAGGCTCTACATCTTAAACATGTCCTATCAGAAATAGTTTTCTTTTGATGCGATCTAGGACCTTATAACTTTTGTATTTAAAGTTTCTATATAAATCGATATCTGTCGTAGCCGTGCCTTAAAACTGAGCTTTAATTTATGTCAAAGTCGCGATATAGTTTGATGTTGAGCAACCAAAACACACCAAAATATGAATGAAATAGAGCTGATGCATATCTTATAGTCATTTAGTTCACTAATAGATATTTATCAGTGCATTTTCGCGTTGTTCTACTTTAATCTATCATAGTTTTGATATGAATTAATATTTTTTTTTTATTCTGAATTTTATTTTTAATATTATTATTAACTTGGAAAACAGCAAATGAACGCTTCTACGAATTCCCGGCTCTGCTATCTAGTACATATACAACAGACATAGATATAGTTCAAATTACACATTGAATATTTTTTTTAATGGAATTACAGTTGTTTACCATGTCAGACTACATCAATCTATTAATCACTGATTAAAGTACACAGAAATAAAACAATTAGGTTCAATCAAGGAAAATCGATCAAACTCCGGGGGAAACCTTTGATCAGTATACTATATAGTGTTTATCCACCACCGAGACAATTGATATCAGTGCACGCGCACGAGTAAAACTGGTATATAGAGAATAGCTCTCCGCGAGCCTTTAATTAGATTTGCCAATTAATAACCGGCATGAGAACAATAAATGGCAATCTGAAGCAATCGTTGATATACAAGTTATTGATTAACATGCGACCGGTATTCTTTTAGCTCTCGCTCTGAGAGGCTCAATCATCAAAAAACAATGGAAGAGTTTGACTCGTATAACTGAGCTATTTTTCATTACAATTTCCCGTATGCCCCAGCTTCTTTTGTCCCATTGCGTTCCATCAGTCTTCAATAAATTAAAATTCAATACTTAATACGCAACCGAACAGCTGATATCTTGTCAAGTTGTATAACGTTTCTTTTATAATCGAATTAGGAAATCGTTTTCAATAAACGTTATTATTATATCAATTACGACTTCATCTCTTTTCAATGCGATAAGATATACAATATTGTTATTCGACTTTTAAGGTAGTTTATCATCACCGGTGGTTCTCAACCAATTTTTCGGCACTGCATGATGGGAGATTTAAGAAATTAAAAATAAAAAGTGCCCAATTTGCGCGTTTCGCGGCCTACCTATAGTGTGCGTCGAAAATTGCCTGTGCGAAGTAATCACTGTGCAATGTATAATTTTCAAGAGTCTTGTTTGAATTTTTTGTAAAAGAGTCATATTATCTTTGTAAACCCCATCCCATGTAATTCTTCCATATTTTATGTAGCTGTGAAAGAAGGCAAATATATATTATCATTAGAGATTTTGTATCTATGTTTGTCCCTTTTCATATTAAAATGTTGGGGCGACCCATACCTTAACAAGACATGTTTAGACATCAGTCAATTTCTCTTATTACACGAATATTTCCAACAAACAACCCGGTATTCACGGCGCTCCATATAATATAACGATCCCTCGAACATCATTTTCAATGGATGGAAATTATCTCTTTGCCTCTGCTTTCTCCTCGGCCCATTGTTTTAATCCCATTCAGCTGGCATCTCAAATCCTGCACAGACAACGCCAACATCATCTTGCCCCTCCATCTCACATATATAATACAGCCATACAGAATGATCCGCGTCGTATACAAGCAAAACGTTCAATCCGTCGACAGACTATGCCCACAGCATAATATATTACAACGTGTCGAGACGCGGTGATAAATTTTCAGGGTCGCCTTAATGTCGTCCAATGACATTCACGAAAGAGTTGAATGGGGCCCTAACTGCGTATGGAAATTATAAAGGAGCGCGCGGGCGACGAGTCAGTGCCCTGAGAGCGCGAGTGATGAGTGTATATAAGTATACTTGTACAATGCGCGAGTCTTAAGTACAACGTCCGCGCTCGCGTGCGTGCTGCATCAGCAGGCGAGCTTTCATGCGCCGATTCTGATTTTACGATCATGACTCGTCACTGAGGGATGCACGCTGAGTAAATATACTTATAATATACTGTGTCCGAAGATAAGAACGGTGCCCGATTATATAAGTAGCCGAGTGGTGTCATCGTTATCAGTTGTATATTATAATCTTCGTGTGCTTTAGATCGATTTTGTTGTGATGTAATTAAAGCAGATGAGAATACAGTCGACTGGTATGAACAATTATTGTGAAATAATACTTTGTATAAAAATTGGTTAAAAAATTCTAATGGAAATTTGAATGAAATTATTATAAACTCAAGTACTGTTATAAGAAACTATAAATAGCTTGAATTAATGTGGGTTTGTCAGAAATATTAAAGACAATTCATTTGTCTATAGATTTTACTATCGCATCGTATATAGAAAAGTCTTCTAATCGCTTCAAAAATTCTAATAGTATTTACTCGACTCGTATTGAGGCCACTTTGACACTCCTCTCTCATGGATATACAGCGCGAAGTTGTTTTAAAAATCACTAATTTGATATAGAAACTATCACTTGATGTCTGTTAATAAACGATCTATCGCAAAAAGCCGCCGCGCTGCTATATTAGATTATAAAGCAGCAAAAATAAACGATATATTTCCTCGCGGACGTATAGACAGATTGTAAGGGCGGCGAAAGCTGCTTCCAAGTGAGCGCAAAAATACAAAGAGGAAATAAGTTGATGGCTTGATAGGTTAATTACTTATTGACATTATTAATTGCCGCACTATTGTGTTACAAGAGCGATCGTCAAGTCCGCAACCGAAGAACGAGAAAAGCCTCTGGTCACTGAACCGAATTTATCAATATAACATTAGTATAAATAATTTCTTATTTATTTAAATTAATTTGTTTGTTGATTGCTATTCATGCATGTGTAAGCTTGTTCGTAGCAACAACACAAAGTTATCTAAAAGTATACGGACAATATAGGGTATACAAAAATTTCTATATATGCTTCGAATTGAAAAGCATTCTATAATATTATCTAACTCTCATAATAATATATTCATAAAAACATCTTAGACTAGATGACAAAATAAGTGCGAAAAATCAATTTCAAGCTTCGCCTAGTATGTACAAACGTCAGTCAAGTCGACAACAACGAATTTTCCTTTGATTTCTTTCTGTTTTTCGAGATTACGTTCGAATAATAAGCTCAAATCAAAATTTATCTAATCCATTTGAATTTCAAGGCTCTACGATATGCAATATTTTATTTTATCTCTGCGATTAACTTGTATTCAATTTCACTTTTTCCATTATACGATTCTTCGAACACTTTATAGATTTTCGTAAAAAGTAACGAAAAAATCTATTTCCTCGAACAAATTTAAACGTCAGTGTTTAAGTTAATTTTACTCTTAAGCTAACGTGATTACGCGACGAAACAATGAGCGCATAATAGAGCGTGTTAAGTGCAGTCATAAACGTTGAAATTATTATAGTATTAGACATTTCAAGTATACTCTTATATATACAGCGAGCGTGCGCACGAACCGCAAAGAAAAACAAAGCCGCGTATTGTATAATTGGTTTCACGATTAATCAGCTGCTCCCCATTATATACACTTTATCCGCACGTGTCGCGCTCGTAAAAATCGATAGATAAATATACATATATAATATACCGACAAGTTTAGGGTTTCATTTACCGATCTTCTTTCCACTCGAAAGATAACGACGCGTAGCTGTCGTTCGCGTTCTATGTTGATCAGAAACAGGAAGCAGTACAATTATTCGGTATGCAGCTGTATATACCGTCGCCGCTAATGATGACGTATATATAATATACAAACGATTCAATCCAGTTCGCGCAGGACTTTTCTGAATAATGCCGTGTCGAATTAAAATTGAATTATCTCCGAGCGGTAATTGGCGCGCTGAATGCATTATACAAAGTGCAGAGTTTACAATTTGCAACTCTATAAAGATCTTATTATCGGCCATTCAAACGAGCAATTTGAATTAAAATTTCTTGTCATTCGATTATACATCTTCCTGTTACTTTTTAATTCTATTATATCCATCCTAATGATTAAAGTATATAATACAAGTGTCTATTTGTATACGACTACACCGATTCTTTTTCAGCACTGGTGGGTTCCTTGACGATCGGCACGACGTTCTTCTTGTCCCCAGTGGCGGGCATCCTGACCGACAAAATTGGCATCCAACTTACGACGTTCATAGGCGGCGCGTTGGCCGCCGCTGGCATGTTTTTATCGTCATTATTGGCAGACCGGGTAAGTGTACACTATACTACATCATACAATGAACTTTCGAACCCCCCCGTATATGTACATATAGACGCGGCGGCGCAATCGCGCAAAATTCAAACTGTTGACGTAGGTTTGTAAATTTTTTGCCCCAACCATTTATCGTCTATAATACCGCGATAACTAACCGCTGAAATCGTTCTGATGTCATGGAAAAAAGCATGATTGATTGGGCGCCCGATCGTAGCCGCACTTGTATACATCTATAAGACTATGTACGCGAGATACCGATAACATACAAGAATATTCTGCATCGGGCTTCAATTGATGAATCTATCCGTGCATACATACATGTATATTAGGCTGGTCGTTAATTTTTTTTTTTTTTTTTTTCACTCGGGCCGGGTAAAAATAGCTTTTAACTACCTCAAAAACCATGCGCGTATGGGTTTTGAGGTAGTTAGAAGCTATTTTTACCCGGCCCGAGAGAAAAAAAAAAAAAAAAA
>UXGD01006644.1:0-12167 GCA_900474315.1 Torymus auratus
ATGCCACGCTTTAGCATTCTGCATGTTTCCATTAGAATACCATATAGGTATATTATCATGTATATTCCATAATATACTCAAAACATATGCTGAAAATAGTTATTAATTGAAAAATAGAATACGTCAAAAAAATCTTTATAAAAGTTTCACACTGTCGCGTCTTTAGAGATATTCAGATACATTCCTAGAATTTCACTACTCGTATGTATTTTCCCTGCTTACCTCACTCGACGTTTTTATATAACTGAAAGAAAAATCAAAGGATAAAGCTAAGGTACTGCACATTCACTCTTATAGTGGCGCTAGCATGATAGCTTCTCGCAATAAGTGCTCGAATCCGCGAGCTTACAAATTCTGAGAAGCCATGTACGTCAATTGCAATTTTTAAGAGAAAGTTTCATGTGATCCCCAGTATTCTAATAAGACGAGCTTCTTACAGCCATTAAAGTCGCGTCACTACTCGATTCCAAGATTCTTACCTACCGTAAAAATGTGCCTGTTTGGGAATCCCGCTTGGCGCCCTTGAAATAATATCGTCCAGTGACGCTTTTACATTTCGTGTGTGTTGCGGTTTTATTGGGATAGTAAACAACTTATGGATGTTTCCCATAAAAATGTAGATATGTATCATACGAATTTTATCATTTTTATCTGTATATGGAAAAGCTAATGTTCATTATGTGTATTTTAAGAAACAACTTTCAAGGCGGTAAATGTACAGACACAAAAATGTAGAAGCAGGCCCCTATACACACATGTAGAATATTATAGTACTCGTCGCATAATTTCATCAATAAAATAGTGAGCTACAGTTACAATCATATTTTCCTCATCCATTATTGTCATGTTTATATACTCTACTTAACTAGATAACGCACTCTCTAAATATTAATAAGTGTAGAGTCGCTCACTGGCATGTACGAATAAGTGAAAAAATCTACTAATACTTTAGTGAATATTTAGATATTGAAGTAGTCGAATAAAATTTTCAGAAAATTAAATATTTAACACATAGTAATAAACGGGCCCGAGGAAAGTATATGTGTGTGGCCGAATCAGATATATAATCGAATTACATGGGTTACCTTAGTTTAAGTTAGGTTGAAAAGAAAATTGAATAAATTTAAATTTCAATAAGCATATACATGGATAAATACACATGAGAACGCTAATAAATTATAAATATTTTATAAGTAAATTTAAATAAAACAACATTTGTAGAACCGTATTTTTACACGTTTATTTATATTACTGGATAACATAAAAAAATGACATATTTTCTCTGATAAAATTGTCAGTAATTTAATTGGTTTTCAGCTAAAAACAACAGTTCAATCATTGACGATAGGGTGCATAATTATAACATATGTATAACAGAATACTTAAAAAACTCACATCTCTATAATATAGTGTATATTTTTAAATTTAAATTAAATTTTTTAATTTTTAAATGATAAATGAAAAAAAATATAATAACTATATAGTTAGCTTTTCTGATTTTCAATTGCTAGAAAAAAAAAATGATGACTTATATTAACTTATGAACAAAATTACCTCGCATTAACTATAAATTGTATCTAAGTGAATTGATGTACAATTTTGGCTTGTCAAATACTAATTGAAACTTTAATAGCGTACTTCTATTATTAATAGCAGGAAATCAACACATTTTTAACCCATTATTTAGTAATCTAATTATTAAATATATTCAGGCTTTTAGAATTATCAAAATTATCAGTTTCGTGCGTCAGCTAATTACAGAACGTCCACGGAATATTCTGTACAAAGTATGAAATAGCATTTATTTGCATGCATTTAAGAAACGTAATAATTAAGGAAAATATTGTTAGTCACTGTAGCAAACTGACCGCTATCTTGTTTTCAAAATTGGTTTATTAAAACACTTCTAGCGTTCTTTCAATTTTTATCTTGTTTTTACAAGCTGCTTGATTTAGCCGCGCATATTCAAATGAAATTCCAGTATGATTGTTTAATACGATCGTCAGCCGCATTGTTATGTAAAAAAGATTATTGCATTAATGCACTTTTATCTAAGGGAATATCGTCGGAATGCTCATAGCTACACGGTTTTAGCATATATTAGGCTAGAACATTATTATTTGAAAATGCTTTTAAAATGTAGTGAAATACTCGTTATTCTAACATTTTTAACAGCTATGGAAACTTTGTTTATTTTAGTTGAATGTTAACTACGAAGTTTTGACAGTATTTAGAGCTTCAAATTCTATTCTCTATTATCAATTATATACGTACAGAAAAATTAATTTAATTTTTAATGCATTTGATTAAAAAGTAATGAAGAGAATCGCCAACTATTAAGTTTCTATTAGAAAATAAATTACTATTATTTAATCAATGTTGTATCTTATACAATGGTGCCTGATGATTCAATATTAAAAGTCGCATGATAAAATGGTTTCTCACGCAAATTGATCTAATCGTCAAATTATTCAAATGTTATTTATAATTCATCAACAAATGATTGTAATACTTGACAGATTACTTGACTTGAACTATATATATTTCATAAATTATTCCAAATTTTACTAACCAAATATTTTTATTTTCCAAAAATAATAAGCACAATGATCAATAATGATAATTCTAACGATTTTAATGCACTCTGGTTTTTTGTAATCACGCGTACTTATAGCAAGCTATCGTAGATCATAACAAGGATGTAGTAAGCTTTCTACAATACATTCAATTGCTCTACGACGCACTATAAGTAATTCATGAGAACTGCACATGGTATCCTTTAAAAAAATCAATATACATGTATGTACTTAATGTAATTCAAATTTTAATTTCCGCATCATTTAAGAACCATTTTTTAAATTGCCAATTCATTTAAATCTCGATGGGTGTAACCTCATACATATATGTAACATTTGACGAAATGCAAGAGTATTATTAACAATGTTATAATATCGTTCAATTCATCCATGTTACACCGAAAACTCATATTTATAATTGTGGGAAATATTAATATGTAACAATTAAACATTTAAGTTGTAATACTACCTATATCTATTTAGGTCACGGAGGAATTGTAAAATGTAATCATGAATTATATAAAGTTTCGTTATATACATTTGTACCTAGGTATAAGTGATTTGATTAGCATAAATGGTAACAAATTAGTAAAAAAAATATCAGATATAATCAAACATTATTTAAAAACAGTAGCAATTTTTTTACGTGAAAGCAAAGTGTATACTTACACATGTTGCAGCACTCATTACAATTGTAAAGTAGGTTTAAAGAATTGTCGGACTAGTATTTAATTAAATGACATTTGATATTTTTAAATTTTTCATACTTTGTTAATACTGGACAATATCTGATTTTCGTATATTTAGTTACCAGTACTTTCTTGGAATATTATTCAGGATATTAACGAAAAATGTAATCGATACGTACTCGTGTTTCTCTGATTACTCTAATTAAGAAATCATCATCATCATTTTTTATTATAAATTTTAGAAAAATCTTAGAACATTGATTTTAAATTATAATTGGTCTCAATACTAATATCCGAGTAATTTCTGCAATTATTTGTTACGTTTAATCTAGCATGTTTAACATATCCTAATCATACACAGTTCTGATGGAAATTTATATCCGAATAATTGGAGCATAATCATAGTTTTTATAATACTAATTTAAAATACTAAAAGTACTTTTTCGATTTAGTCAACATTCTACGAAAAAATATTCAAATTTTAGAATTATCATTGATATATGATATAGCAATGGTTTTGAAGTGTATCGCAATAGTTTCCTATATTTTTATTATGCAATGATGATATTTTTTGTTGTAGAAACTACATTTCCAAAACCAAAAGTATTAACGAAATTGGTTAAATGGTCATGTTTAAATCTGTTATATTTAATTAGCCACTGAATCTCAAATGTATTTTATATAAAAACAAAATCAAACTAAAGTATGTAAATATGAAATTTTTGGTCTTTTAGACATATTAAACTGATTATCCTGGGATAGATATTTGATATAGTATTAAGAATAAAACCATCTTGAAATTATTTGGTAATAACATGTTTTCCGCATATATCGAACCATTAAAATTTAAAGGAAATTTTGGAAAAAACGATTTTGAAAAGATTTTGATATTTATATAATGGATAATAGAATATATTATTACTTTTCAAGCCGGTCCCCAAGGCGTTCTGATTCATCAGCTGGTAGGGGGTCGTATATGTCGTTCAACGTTATCTCTCCTTTGTTGCATTTCACAAATATATCTTTCGTGTACCTGAAATATTAAAAATAAATACATATAAGTTCATAAATCTTTATAGCATAATTAATGTATTAACGAAAATGAGAAACAGCAATAAGTGTCAAATTAATAAAGGATTCCCAAAAATCCCAAATTAGGATTGAGAAGAAATTCGAAGTCTTAATCTGGCATAGCTTCTGAATTAAGGTACCAATAAATGCACTGTACCAATAAAAGAATAATTTATAAGCAAATCAACACAGTATAGGAAGTTTGATGACTCTGCATATTTGTTCTTGCATCTTGCACATATGAACTATATTATTATCATGCACAGTCTAAGTTTTCTTTACGAAATTACATTGTCATTATTTTATCATATTTACTAAGAACAAGCGCTACACCTGAATTGTGCATGCTAAATGAGTGACTAAAAACGTATTTAAACTTTGGCAAATAAGTATATAATTTAAAAGAGTTCTTTAAACAATTCAAAAGTTTCAAAAATTCGTTTTTTAAATTTTTATTAAATAGTTATAAAGTATTTCTGTAAGTAAAAAAGCACAGTATAAATAATAGTAAATTAAATAAAAAGTAGAATAATCAAATTGTTTTTCTTTTTAATGTAACAGTTTCTCATCAGATTATTTATGAAGCTGAACATAATAAAGAAACAATTATTTGCAACTGATTCGCTATTTTAAATACAATAATCAAAATAATTGTAAATAATAATAAAAATTATCGTGATTCTAAATATTTTATTCTGAAAAATAAATACAGTTCAATCAAAATCTAGTATTGTCAACTAACTAAATTCTTTTCCACAATTTTGATACCTATAACAATATTGCCAATATTAATTTCTTTTGCCAAATGGCAATACAATTACTGTTAATATAAATTTAGATATATAAGTAATGGTTTGGAAAAATTATTATATCAGTATAATTAAAATATATAATTTTTATCGTATAAATTTTTATCACTTCATTATTGAAAATAATCATCATATATAATTATATGTATAATTGAAGACATTATTATCAACAGGTGTCTAAAAATTTGATTAAATATTGAACCATTTGTTGTTAAATAAACAAAAAGAAAGAAATTTCTGTGGCAAAATATTCTATTTTAAAGTTTCAACAAAAATTGTATTCGAAAAAATTATCTATCTAAGGTTAAAACAATTTTTACGTAATATCTTTACGAAAGTTATAGTTTACAATTTACATAAGATATACAAAGCAAATTTTTAAAGTTGAAAGTACGTCTTCTTTACAAAGATCCTACCAATTCTTGTACAAATTCGGGTATTAGTGACACAACTCATAATCTATTTACTTAAAAAATACGTGAAAGCTCCTAAAGAGTTTATGACTACTGCAAATATTATAAGTGTGAATGACAATCTTGTTTTTATTGCAGTTTAAAACTCTAATATAATATGCTTTATAATTCTGGCATATTTCCCTCATAAATATTTCTCAAAATATTTTTTAAATAACTATGCGATTTTAATTTTTCTTTTACAAATCGTTACTTGCATACTGCATGTCTTTGGTATACAATGTATAATATTTTAATATGACACTTTTTGATTAATTCCAACTTTATTATGCATTTTTTTAAAGATTATAAAAGCCTTGACTTGAGTAAAATAATTCGAAACGATCTTTCGAACAAAATATTTTCTATTTATTTTATAAAATTTAAATAACATCGTTGAATTTCATCTATTTTACTTTGATAATTCTACAGCAATGATCAACAAATGCAATTTGTTTGCTTTGAATAACCAATGAATAATCCTTTATATAGAATTATATACTTTAAAAACATTGATACTAACTTGTTTCAGTAGCCATAATAAAGTTTAAAAATGTATCTTTCTTACAACAAGACTCATAAAAAGTTCTGCTAATATTTTCCATTTTACAACTTTTCCAAAGTTTTGCAACAATCATTGGTCACGATAACTTAATTCCAAGCTTTTAAGAAAGAGTCATCTACTTTATAATATAAAAAAAAGAAGTAACGCAAAGCAACAGAAATTATTTTGGAAAAATTTAATTCCGACCTTCGTACATTCTACCTAATATTTTTATATTTTATGGAACTTGGCGACCCATGAAAATGACAACTCGATCCACATGAAAATTAAGCTCATTAACCACCCTAACACCTTCACCTCACGCCCCGCAAAATCAACGCAATATATACGCACCACATGAACATCCCACTCAGTATATTCACCCCCTTGCCGGGATTCGGCTTGGCCACTCTCGTCTTGTTATCCATCTTGGCTTCTCGTTACCACAGAACCTTATATATTTCGATAATAAATCCAATGTCGCGCACTATCGATTCTTTGAACCACAGATCCTATATTATGCACACTCGCGAGCGCGCGCGCGCGTCGACGTTCGCGCAGCACACACACACACACACACTTCGTCGGGAGCGTGCGGCAACGCACTGATCCCGAGCGAGTGCGTTAACTCGACTCACCTGTTGGCGCGCGGCGCTCTAAAGGTATATAATACCACCTATATCTGTCTTATCCTACTACCTCTACGGTCACGTGACTTTGCGTCGCCGATCGCCGACAATGAGAGAGCCCACGCGCGCGTCTGCGGACTTCCCTCTCGTTTCTAACTATTTTTTTTTTATTTTCGCGTACATAATAGGCGGGAGAGGTGATTCAGCTCTGGGGCCGATTCGAGAGCCGACTCGTGGAGAAGGATTTTTCTTTTTTTATAAGGAAACGGATGCTTTGCGATCGAGGAAGAGCGTTTTGGGCGTTCCGCGTGGACGATTTTATTATTGAAGAGAATATTGTAAAAATCGTACGTTGATATGATGTTTAATTTAATATTAATGTGAGATGTTATAGGTTCAATTGTGTGATAATTTGTAAGTGTATCTTCTGAAGAGGATCAATCTATCGATAAGGTATAATAAGACACACCGCGAATCAAGAGCTTAATTTGGTTGATACCGATTAAACGTTAATTATTATACACAGATTAGATATTACCAAGGTACAAATGAGAACGTTTATCTCGCAATAACTACATTTAACGGAACTATACTGCAGTTATTACATCATCCCAAAGTATACGTCAACCGATCCCCTATCAATATACCCATATCATATAGGTATACTTAGCATTCGCGCGTTAATATCTCAATTGACGCATGAGCTGCATAATCGTTTTCATAAAATCGAAAAAGACACGGATTTCACGCATCGCACGCCCACAAGCGATAAATCCTTTCAATCCCGAGACAAGAGCCGCCGTCGCACGCGCGTTGTTGCTCAGATCTTAGCCGGCGATAGCCAAGTTCAGATCGTTTATCTCGCGCGGATCCTTGCGCTGCCGCACGCGTGTATACATATATATGTACGCGCGAGACAATTACTTGGCCGCGCTACGTATGCGATTTGCAATGTAGATCGAGCGATCGGCTCAATATCAAACGCATTGTTCAGAAACGCAAGTACTTCTCCGCGTCGATTTGAATAACGCGCGCGGCTTTATTATTATACATCCGATTATGCGTGATCTTGGTATAAGTACGGATAGATTTATTAATTTAACCGGATGCTTCTATATATACGTTCTTTTTTTTCTCACTAATTTGGTATATACCTGTATATACATACACAATCGATTGCGTACACGCTCATCGATATATATCCTTTTCGTGTCGCGGACTCGCGTGTATTGTGCGCTATATGTATATATACATCATACAGGCGGAGATCGATTCGCGCTATTGTGTTCCCTCTCGGTGTATGTAGCGTGCGGACTTTCACATTGCCTTGAGAGCAAGGCGCGCTTGCTCGCGTTAGGTATAGTACACACATCACGAGCGCTAATTTTTTTCGAACCATGATCGCCCCCGTCAATGGGTCTCATTGTGCCTGTTCGAGCGCACCTGTCTCTCTTTCTCGTGAGACATATATATATACTGTATACATATGGGTTCGGTTATTGGAACGTGCGATCGAGTATCTCGCGTCACGACTGTATAACCATGGCTAATGGCAGCTGTTGTCACATCTTCGAGCATTTGCATCGGCTTATGGTGAATCGGGGATAGGGAGGTGATATGGAGACCCGTTGATGGTTAATTGGATTAAGGGTGCGGGAGAGCTGTGATAAATGATTTCTACATGAGCTTCGATACGTAATTCATTTGGAGATTATATTATGGGCATTTGGATGATCATTATTCGGGCAATTAAGAATGTTTCTTTGTGATTAATGAGTGTATGAGACGGTTCCGTGATGATAAAGTAAAAGCTGTGAGGTTCTATTTATGGAATTATATGCATTATACAGTAGCTGCTTTGGTAAAGATAATAAATTTTATAATTGTAATAGGTTTATATTATAAATACGAAACGAGTTTCAAAAAACCTAGGTATAGCTGTTTCTTGTTAGAACAAATATAACCCTCGTGTTTTCTTTTATATTGAAAATATAGTATATTACACATCTAGGGAGCAAAAGTAAAGAATGTCCCAGATCGCATCTAAATTGTCACCCGAGCCGAAGGCGATGGTTAGTGTACGATTTTTTTGTCTAGTGAGACCGAAAATACGACATTCGCGATCGGGCGCCGGGAGCGAAGTGGTATTTTCGGTCCACTAGGCAAAAAAATTATTGAACTCGTAATTATTGAACAACTTATATACTTAAGATGTGAAAAAAAGTAATTATAAATGAGAATTAGCATCTGCGCAAGATATTGTATTTCAAAACACTCATAAAGTTATAAGCTAATGTTTTTTATACAAATGTTTTGTTTACTTTCAAGAGACAACGTCAGTTTTTAATTTGATTAATGGATGGATTAAGATTTATCTAATGCACTTTTCATGAATTAAAACTTCATCATTCAATGTCTGTATAAGTTCCAAGTGAACATTAGATTCAATTTTTTACATTTTCTCGGAGAATACAATTATGCAAGATTTTCCTCAACAAAACAAGATTCGCATATACGATTGTCGCGCGACAGCCAATCGTTAAAGTATTTGTATGCAAAAATCGCTTAACTATATATTTAGTGATTAGAAAAAACAATAAGGTCGTCCTTACTCATTCGAATTATGTTTTTGACCTAAAAATCAAAAGAAACCATGACTAACAATTGAAATGAATTATAGGTAACTGAAAGGACTTTCCATCGGAAACTATAATGAATTCATGATACTTCATTGATCAAAATATGTGTAATTATAAACTATTTTCAATTGCAGAATTAGCAAAAGCAAAAGTGTAATGATAAATACTCAAAACTAATTAAACGAAACGGAGGCTTACGATCAAATGCAATTTATAATTATTACGCATGTACTGTATTTGATTAAAAAATTACGACAATTTTTATATAGTAATATTTTCTCATCATCAACTACTGTAACAATAATGGTTATATTTTTTTATCAACACATCAAAAGTGTTGTATGAATTCTTGCAACAATATGCACGGATGAAAGATATAAAAATAGAATGTTGAGTAATTTCTAGTTTTTTCTCACTTTTTGAGGGACATGCAATTAATTTAGTTTCAACTTATCAATCAAATTTTGCAATTTAAAAAAATTTATTTAAAACAATTATCTATAAATGATCGTGTCTGATACTTCACGTTTTCATTTAGGCAGCTTGAGTAGAGGAAACTTACGATGGAAAATAAAGCCAATAATTAATAAAAATAAATATTTAAATTTAAAACAGTGAAATGCACTACGTGTATATATACGTATAAGTGTATGTACTTTATGTGCGTATAACGAAAGTTATCACTATCTTATTGCAAGTATGTGTACAAGTGTGCAAAAACTCTTTACACTGTATTTTTTTTATCGCTCCTCTAAACAGAGAAGAATGATAAACATTTGCGGATTCAAAGAAACAACTAGTATTCTGTATAGCAGTCATAGTTCCTTAGTCAGTAACTAAAGAATCCGGAAAAATTATGATATGAGACAAGTATTTCTACTGATTTTAACAGTAATGTTAATCACTCCAAGTAAGCAGCATTTATAAACAAAAATAAGGATTCTATGATAGTAATACTTTTGTGCTTGAGCTTATGCAAAAATTTCGCTTTTAAATTATTTTAATATTTATTTAAAAAATTTATGCAGTAATTTTTATTTTTCAAGCTACTAGATTATTTTTGAAATGTTTTTATAGTGATAAAATTCATTATTATTTTGTTTATTATAGTAGTATTTGGAGAAACATGTGAAAACTATACCAAGAATACTTCTGCAATGTCAGATGTACTGTTTTATTGTATACTGGATACGTTTGTCAGCCTTCACAAGAGCATCTCGGATATACTTGTTTGTGCAAAATGCGTGATAATAAATAATTATTTAAGTGAAGAATTTTTCGAAATAAAATTAATTTTCAATAATAGCCGTCATTAACGAATTTTACTCTTATTAATTAAAAAAATGTTCGACTTTATTGTTGTAAAATACAATTGAGAGATTTTTTAATTTATTATCAGTATTTTCGTGAGTCGTATATCAAATAATAATATTGTTAATAAGTTTTATCAACTCAATATATTAATTTTAAATGAATATGTAATTTATATAATGAAATATGTGAAAACGTGCGGAAAATATTTAACAGGTACTTATTAACTAGTATTATTCATTAAAATGAAAATTTAAATTAGAATTGTTATATAATACTTACTTGTGATTAGTCTAGTCAATGTTAAGAATTCAAAATAATTGAAAAGAAAATTAATTTTTCAGAATTTTATTATTTTTAATTTACATTTGTATATAACGTTGAAGTTTAGAGCAATGTATAGCATTATTCATATATAACATAGGCCTACAAAATTAAAAAAATAGTTTGTGCGATGGACTAGACTACGATATTCTCAGGTATTTTAGCCACCTGAAACAGAATATGACCTTAATTAGATTCGACGATACAAGTCAGAATTTTTAGATCTAACGATAAATATTTTGAGATATTTTCGTAGGTCAGATTTTTGTTTTAATCATTTCGTCAGTGGTATTGTAGATTCATAGTCAATCCATTTTGAATATCTGAATATTATTTTTCTTCTTCATTTTCTTTTTTTTTTTGCTTCCTCCTAAAGAAAGCTTTGTGATAGTAATTTTTTGATTTGTTATAAAAACATCTTATAATTGTTTTCTGTGGTTGTTAGGAATCAAAATACATGGTTTTTGAAAAATGTCTATATGGATGTGTGTGTTGTGTGTGTGTGTGTGTGTATATATAAGCCCGGGATCTCAGCTTCTACTCGATAGATTTTAACCGGACAGGTCTCATTTTCTTTGTTTTTGCTATTTCAAAGAGAAAGCTTTATAATGGTGAAAATTTTCGAATCACCGATTTTTTTTGTATGATTGCAGGTCGAAAATCCGTTTTTTTATTTTCCTGATGCATTTCCGTTTTATTTGAATTTTTCGATTTTCTCAAAACTTATTTTTGCTTTTTTTTAATGATAGGATCGAGATATTTTAATCGGAAAATACTTATATTTTCTAAAAAAAAATTTCTCTATCTATCTTTTATTTGTTATCTCTGTTCTTTTGTTATTAACAAAAACGTCTTTTTTCTTAAGAAGCTTATAACTCCCAAACTAAACGGTCAATTTTTTAGAGAAAAATCATGATAATGCATAATATAAATAGCTATAATCTGTAAAAATTTGAATATATTTTGTTAGTTAGTTTTTGAGGAAAAAAATGAAAAAAATGAGTTTTGTATGTCCAACGATTATGGGAGTAAAATTCACTTAATCACTTCAAAATTCTTTGTAGAGGTAGATTTTTAATAGTTCTCATTCGAGTTCTTTGGGCTAAATGATTGGTCCATAAAT
>UXGD01006645.1:0-12166 GCA_900474315.1 Torymus auratus
GACTAATTTATGGTTAAATGTCTGGCCAATAGTTAGTGAACCGGTCAGAAAAGATGGTTAATTTTCTACCAGGGTATATATCTATAAAAGTTGCTTACAAAATGAATACAGAAATTTTCAGAAATTTAAAAAGCTGTATGTCATACATTTTGCCTAAATTTTGGAGATTAATACATATATTAAATAACTTTGTAAACTTACTTCAACTCATATATATTTTCATTGAATTTATTTCTTGATGGTTTCTAGAATATATCTATACATTTTCTTGCCGGCTAAAACCGGCTGGAAGTATAACAATTATGCAAACAGAAAATAAAATTGCATTTTCCCATTGAGCTCTAAAGTATAATGTAATCTAAAAACTCGATTTTTATTCATGCTTATATTTACTTCTTCCTCAAGCTACCTTGAAATAGCGCACAGAGATTGTAATAATTAGAATTTATCACGTATTTCAATTTTATTAAAAAATATTGGTTTTAATTTAGCAAACGGCCCTTCTGAATTATAAATTTGATATGTAACAACATCGCTATTAAAATAGGAACTTAATAATATTATCTAAAAAGTTAATAACAATTGAAACACAAATGCAAAGTTACTTTCTTAAAAAGATAAAATCGTCAGTAAGTAATAATATGCATTTTAGTTTCCTTTCAATTAGACTTTGATAACCTCCTTTAATAGATTTTTTATAACATATAAGAAGAGAGCTTTTAGTTTTATCGCTTGCGATAAAATTTTACGTTTGGATAAGTATTTTTAGTACAGTATGTTTACAACTGAAAACGACCTTGTAAAACTGAAAAAAATGGCCACTAAAATGCTACCTTGCATTCCAAAATCCTTCAATGTAAAACTAAGTTATTAATATTGAATCATTTTCAATATTGTCATTATTTTAGCAACATTAAAACTATAAAATCGGCATTATACTGCTTTCATATCGTGGGTGTTTTAAAGTAAAATTTTGCGCCATCTGCTATACATGCCATTTTCATAAACCTTAAAACCTTTACATTCTCGTCCTAAATACCTCCACCCTTTAAAATTATCAATTAAACCATCCGAAAAAACATGAGCAAATCGATGTTCTATCTACGTCATTACTTCATCGCCAGCCCAGGACAACACTGTACCTCATATTAAAACTTCCTTTTCGCTGTGTTATTATATCAGTTCCTTTAATGGATTTTTTACAGCCTCTCGGAGTTCGTATCATGTTGTCATTTTTTCAATCATTAGGCTTTTAATCCCACGCGAATAATCCGTGGCAATTAAAAAAAAACAACAACAACTCGCGAACTTTTAGTGCTTGCTATAAATTTTGGGCTTGGCCGAGCATGACGACTGCTGCACATTTCTACGCACGGTGAGTTTTGGCGATATTCAGGAAGGTGGAAAAGATTTAATCTGAGTTTAAAGCATATCGATGTAGACGTCAGTCGCAAAGCTACAGGCATGTGAAGTTCAGGGTGACGTGCAATCTTCGCGTGACGTCAATGCTCGCGTGAAGTTGGTGAAAGACTGCGAAGAGAAGATGGATAACTTGGTATTTTTCACTTTTTCTTTTCAATGCCTTCAGTTATCCTCTTTCAAGAGCAGAGATTTATTTACGCTTGCAAACATTTAAATTTTGTTTAAACCTGATCGAAATTTGGTCAAAAATTTAATTTTCAATATCAACCCTTTTAATTAAATAAAAAAATTTATGTAATAGGTTCTGTGAAAGTCACTTTTATCGAGTTTTCTTGTTCATTCTTCATAATGTTTGAAATCTGTTGTAGTTTTTTCTTCAAATGCAACTTTAAAAGTTGCTGTATTTCACATTCAAGTTCGAACTGATAGCTATTGATTATTTTAAATATATGGAAAAACCGTATCGAACTTTATTTTAATTAAACTTTTTGGAACGTAAAATATTTACATGCAAAATACGAAGTCTCTCTAACTGTGTCTCGATTGCTTTTGTACTGGAATGTTTGCCTGAAACTTTGCACAATGGTGCGATGCTTGTCAAAGCATGTAAAGAGAGTGAATGTAAGCTTCAAATAGATCGATTCTTTTTTAGTTACAGTCTGTTTGAGAATATTTAAATAAAGTTTTATAACGTGAAAAATAATGTCGTAAATAATTTATTAGTAAAAGAAATAACGAAAAATGAAGTCTTTGTTTTATTATCTCTTTTTTTTACGAATCATCGATTTCAATTATTTTTTTCATAATTTATCAACAGTATGATAGTAAGGCTTAAAACATCAGAACAAGTAAACATTTTTTTTTTCGTAAATACCCCAAAACATATGTATCGACACTGCGCATAGCTTTAGAACGGTCGTACCTCGAATACCGCGCATTGCGCAACTCGGTTTTCCAGTAGCCTATCGGACGTACGCATTGTTGCCATAGTTCGGACATGCATTTTCGCGTACAAGCCTGCAGATATACGTGTACAACGTCGAAATAACATTCTTGTACGACATATAATAGGGTTATACAATGGTATAACTATAGAATTATCGTTGATATTTACATCAGCACTCCTTACAGATGAAGTTACCACCCGTCGACTCTTTCATATTGAGATATATGGCGCACAATTATAGCAGTGCTTTGGTGTTATATATAGGAATCTTACTTTAGCTAGTCGATAATGTGTTCTCGTTCTACACTGCGCAATCAATACACGTAAATAGATACTGTAGTACAGTAAGCATCCCCGTCTATATTTAACAACTTAATTTGTTGATGCACTAAAGACAATAACATGTTTAGCAGTCTGTAGTTAGAGCTAAAGTTTTATTATTTCGATATACTTACAAGTGCAGTATCTAAATTAAAAGCTACTGCTATATATTGTTCTTCAAATTTGCAATAATAATAAAAATCGATTAATTTTCTTAATTTAAAAAACCTGCCTCTTTTGTGTGTTAGTTCAGATCCTGTGTTGCCGTCCATTTTAGAACAAAACTACCGAACATTTCTCTCCCCTCAAATACAAAAACCAACAAAGACAAACTCCCAATCACCCAAATGCATGCACAGCCGATCGATATACGAGAAAACTCGATCAAGCCATTACGATGATAACGTTTGCATCCATCAGGGCGGGAAAGACGCACACAAAGTCCCCTTCCCCTACTTCCTCCTTCTCAAAGAAAATTCCAACCGAAAGAAGCTACACATATACATTCTTGCCTCGACACAAAGAGCCCGAAAAGCCGAGCTCTCCCGATAGCTATCGCGCGCCGGGATGCAGCTGCGGAAACGCCGCGGATTATTCTGTTCCGCGGACGGAACTGGAGTAGCGCACGGCTTGTACCAACATATGTACACATCCGTGTACTCGTTCGATACAGTTCGATTACGTATATATATAGAGGAAGAAAGAGGAGAGACAGAAATGGGGTGTGCGCGCATACTTGGCCGGTCGGCTTATTTCTTCGGGCGGTTCAGGGCGCGCGCGTGACAGCGCCAATGAAAACTGCGGCCTTCCGAGGGTTGTGCTATCTGGGCCGGAGGAGGAGGAGGAGAAAAAGAAGTTGGGGGAAAAGCTCGTGGAACGCGGTTTTCTCGCGCGAGGTTTCTTTGTCTCGGTGCAGCGTCTGGAACGGGCGAGTTGGCGAATGAGATGTCGATTGTCAGTAGAGGAGGTTTCTTTTTAGAATAAGCGTATTTTTAGGGATTATTTGTAGAGGTTTTATTTTGTTAAATATTGTAGAAGGCTGGAATATGGTGGGAATTCAAGGTACAGTAGGTAGGAAAATTATGAAAATTTATCAAGGAAAAAATGTTTATGAATCAGCAGTAGGTATAAAAATAACTTAAGAATGATTCGTTTTGATAATGCATATAGTAGAAATATGTTCTTTCTTATACGCAGGAAAATTCCTCATCGACTTATCAATACTTTACGTTAAAGTAACGTTAATCATAGCCGTTTATAAATATATTCATTTACGTTTTCCCTACTTAATTTGAAATACTGTTTACGAAAGTTTTAAAAATTATGATAATTAAATACTTTTGTATATATGCGTATATCTCATGTGAATTTCTATCCAAACGTTACGATTATTCGTCGGCTTTCGTATACAAGCATGAAAAATGAAGCCCAATAATTCTCTCAACACGGGGTCAAAACAAAACGATATTACACTTTGTATACTTGACCTAGAGCTCCGTTTAGATAGGAATGTTTAACTTACAAATTGCGAAAACCGCGCGATAAATCACCCGCATTTTACTACTATACCGCGACGCTCCGTCATAATTGTGCGTACTTTTTATTATTACGAAGCAAGCGAGAGAGAGAAAGAGTTATATACATACTTGATAAATATGAATGAGACGCATGTCACTGCGGTTAGACAGAATTATAACCTTTCGCATAATTTTTAAAATGTTTATTCAACCGATCGCCGTACAAAAGTATTAAAACTTCGCGTCAACGATATATACACGCCCACAAATACTCTGTACCACGCGTATGTATAAATTCTTTTTCACCGTATACGTCATATAAGTATATGAAAGCATTATCTCTTCATTCGCATGCGCGAGCCATAAACATTTAAAGTCCCTTTTCCCACCCGTATATTTTCCCGGCGCTCGCGACGCGCCGCTATAATAACGCTTCATCTCTAAAAATACCGGGACGGCGGCGTCGTAAAATAAATTTCATCGATCGCGCGGGACACTTATCGCTCTCGCGGCCGCTCTTTGAATTTATATACCGCAGCGCGAAATAAACGCGCGTCCCAGAAAACCGTGGAAACTGTTTAATTGAAATATCGATTTCCCCTCAGTCGCTGCACGTACATACGTATATGTATACATATATACGTGCAGTACTCTAATTTTTCGTCCCTGCCACGCCTCCCTTTGTCCGCGTGAGCATCAAGCGCTCTGCTTTCGGGGGATGATCGGTCGATTGTTTCGGCCGGGAAAGCGATGTGTCATGCCGTGCCAGTCTTGTGGCTATATATATGTGTATGTATATATCATTGTTCGAAATTTTGGCTGTGAAGTTGACTTTGATCGGAATTTTCTGGCTGGCTGCGCGTGATGATAATGCAGGGTTTGATGAATGATTGATATTTCCTCGGCGCGTTGTTGATTTTGGGGAAATCGAATAAAAACGGTCAAAAGTTTTCTTTCGTTTTTTTTTTATTTTGGTTTCGATTTCCGAGTGCCAGTTGTCGTTATGTATATAAGCCTGACATTTTGACAGCCGGTTATATACCGTTTTTAGAGAATCGGGTCAATTTCGTTATAAGTTTAAAGTTCATTTAAAAAAAGGTCTGTCCCACTTTCAGTTGACGATATCGACTATTCACTTCCGCGATTCGTTATTTATCTTGACATTTCGTACTAAATTTATATTTACTTCTATATAAATATTGGCCAATACTACGATATAAAAACAAAACTCCCATAATAAATGGTTCACGACCATAAACGACTTTATAGTATTTAGTTTAAGACTTCCAAAATTTCACGTCTTCAAATCCATAGGACAATGAAACCAACAATCATAAATATCCCGCGTCTACAGAAAACGTCATTTCAGCATCGAATTCCCCGCAATTTTTCATTCACTATACGCTAGCTCCTCGTAAAACCGAAGTAAAGCGATTTATATACTTCGCCGGCGTAAAATCAAAAATCAATAAAGCCATAACACTGTACCTACTCGTCGTTCCGAATTTCGCGAGTATAACCGAATTTCTCCACAAAAGCTTCTACTCCCAAGACTCCATACACTTACACTTGCGCTACGTACCTACTACCTACCCTCGATTTTCACGAACGTATGTGGCGTACGATCGATTTCTCTCTATATAGCAGCACGCACGTGCGCGGCGGCTGCTGCCGGGGAATAAAGAGGCGCACAAAGGGAAAAGTCGTCACGTCCGCAAGCTGCGAGCGCGATAAAAAGCCGTAAGAGTAACGGCTCGAGGTCGCGGCACCTAATGGCGTGTATACGCATATATGTACACACTATAGCATATACACGTACTCGTGAAATATACGGCTTTCCTTGACGGCCGTAGTGCGCGTTGCTCTATTTTTAGGGCTCGAGTAACGCGGCCCGTGGACGTCGAGGACTGTAGGGATCTTGCTACACGGCATAATTAAAGTGTGGGTCGTTGTGGGTGTCTGTGGGTGGCTTGGAAGAATGTTTAGAATATTGTGCATAGCTATGAAATTTTCGTTAATGAAATTTCGAAATAGGTCGAAAATGTTAGTGGTTTTTACAGATTAAAATTTATCGTGAAATATAATGTTAGACAACATGCATCTCATAGTTTTCGGTTATATTTCCAAATATATCATTACAATTACAAAGTATATCTTTCTTCTATACCATTTATGTTATCAAACTTTCACAAAATTGTGTAAATCACAGTTTTTGTATATACGACTTTCCCAACATGATTTTAGATTCGAGGTAAAAGCTGTATAGTATCATTCCAGCATTATATGACTGCGTAATTATACACTCGACGACTATATATCGTAGGCTTACACTTTCTGGCCTTTTTTCATGTTAACTGGGCGCTGCTGTTTCAAAGGCAAAAGCCCATCCAGTATATAACGGCAAGTTCCGGCTTTCATTATTTCGTGTAGAAAACGCCCTTCTGTAGTTTCATCGAAATCCGTGACCTACTTTTGCGCACAGCCTTTGTTAGGAAAACTCTGGAATAAAGACAATACAGTCGAAACGATTTTTCATAATTTGAGTAAGTTTGCTATAGCATTTATATAGTCTTTCTAAAATAATTGAACACAGTAAAAAGTTTATTTCAATAAAATTTTGTTATATAAACAAAAAATTTATTATCGCGTCCAAACTGAAAATTCAAAGAATAGCCATTCTGTAACTATATAATACCTATCGCAACATACGTTACAACAATTAAAACACTTAAAATCTTAAACCACTCCACCCTTGCATTATTTACCCACGTATTCCCCTTTGTATAACCCCACACACGAACAAAACGACTTCTTCATCTTCAAACCTATATACCCTTACACAATCCACACATATATATAGAGCCTCCGAAACCTACCAGCGTTATATACACTTCAGTTTTTCCAACTCGCGCTCAACTTCGCAACACGCGCGCGTGCAGTGCTATATGATCGATAGAGCGTTCGCGCTTTCTCTCCCCTCGCGCGCGCGAGCTCAGGGCTTTTCTTTGTTTCTCTCTCTGAAAGAAACCAGGTGCTCTACCTAGCCCCCGTCTTCCGCGGGCGCGTCGAAACGGAAGCGCGCAGAGAGGAATAAGTCGCAGTCCGCGTAACGAGCCGGAGATGGGACGAGCGAGAGAGAAGAAGAAGAGAAGCTGTGGTGGTGCTTGGTGCGGCGTTTCCTTTGTCGGAGACGCGAGCTGGTGGTACAGTCGGTGTGGAAAGTATGGTGAAAAGTTGCGAAATTTACAGGAGTTTGAAGTTGTATATTGGATTGTAGTTTTATAACGTGGATTTTCTATTCTGCTTTTTTGATGACTGGGTTAGGACGTTTTTTGTATACATAAAAGCCTTATAGCCGTGGTGTATAATAGGTACCATAATTTTTTTTATAAATAAAGGTTTACTTAATAACCGCGATCGTATCAAAACATTATACACAGTAAAAATATTTCGATCTACATCTAGTTAAACAATTTTTTTTATAAAGTCTTCTTGATCCTTCAATTCTATTGACCAACCATTAGCTACATAATTCCACTCTATACCTTGTATAATCAATACCAGCTCAATAAGATTCGTACTTCAACCTGTATAATGCATCCACAGCGGAACACATCGCGTACATACACGAACGCGCGGTTGTACACACCTAGATTCGTATAGTAGCCTACCGCCTCTCGCGCAGCCGTCACGAAAGTAAG
Source organism: Torymus auratus (assembly GCA_900474315.1). Taxonomy (NCBI): domain Eukaryota; kingdom Metazoa; phylum Arthropoda; class Insecta; order Hymenoptera; family Torymidae; genus Torymus; species Torymus auratus. The sequence continues at coordinate 7,908 of UXGD01006645.1, forward strand.
TATTGATCCGAGGCCACAATCACCGACAGCACCCGCGTCCAAAGTCACTACTTACTCGCTGCTCTCTTATACATATACATTTATAAAAGAAGGAAAAAAAAATCTCCTCGCCGCATAACGAAAACGTCGCTCTACCGCGCGCTTAGTCACACTCCGGCAATTTCCTCCTCTCCTCGCGTGCATATAGCGCGTCACGACTTTTGTCGCGAACGGTATAGTGTGTATAAGCGCGCGGCGAAGGGGAAAGCGCGAAAGCAGAGGGAGGAAAAGTCGTCGCAAAGGGGAGAAAGAGAGAGAGGAAAAAAGGAGCTCGTGCGGCTAATGCGCACACGCGCGCGAGGCGCCAAGGAGCGAGCATCGTGACGAGGGGTCGATGCTGTTCCCCTCTTGTTGCGGAAAAACGCGGAGATGAAGAGTCGAATGTGTGTGTGTGTGGATTTTTGAAAAGAGACGCTTTGGATAGAAAATGTTGTATTGAGTAAGGTTGATGTATAGGTTGTGAGCGTGAGTAATATTTTAGGAGTGAATAATGTATACTTGCAGTTGATGGTTCAATTATTTTGACCTTTGAATGGGACGGTGTGTTTACTTATTCGAGTTGTGTGTAGGTACTTCTTCGTGAAATCGATTATTTATACTGTTATTACACGTAAAAGTTTTCAACTTTGGATCATTCGTCTTTGATAGCATATACCTTAGCTAGCTGAGCATATACCTATAATTAACTTTTTTCTTTAATACGTTTTTTCATTATTTTATTGTTTTTGATGACAAATATTACAATAAAATTTAAATTTATATAGTATTCAATAATATATTTATATTTTTATATATTTTATTTCATTAAGATAAATATTTGAATTTTATTTTTTTTAAGGAACCCGAATTTTTTATTTTTTAGTAAAACGTTCAGTATACGTTTAAATATTATAACATATCTTTCCGGTGATCGACAGATAAGAGCAGATAAATCATAAGTTTACCGCAACATTCATGCCCGAGGCAGCGTAACCCGCAACATCCACTGTATATTCCTTTTGGCTTCCTGTCTTACAAATGCTTACGTTTTTTTTTTTTTTTTATTCAATTTTTTTAACTCTTCATCTCTCAATTTCCTGCACGTGTGTAATACGGGAGAGCTCTTCGACGCCTACGGAACGCCGCCATAAAAAGGAACAGCAATATGCGCGAGAAGTAGGTGGCAACATTGTGTGCCTCTGGACTTTAAACGCTTTATTTCTCGTTTTATATCGCGCGTACAAGTCAAAGATATCAAAGAGATAGCTGTCTCCATAACTCCGGAAAGTGTAAAAAAACACGCACTTTATCTGACTGCTTGGAAAAAAAGAAAAAAAGTAACGACGTATGGTAAAGAAACTTTATGCTTCGACGTTTTCAAGATTACATGAAGAACAAATAGCCGATCGGTATTACAAAATTGACTACACCTTGTAAAATATATTTATCATAATAAAACTTTACGAAAATATTAATAACCAAGGAACCTGCTGCCCGTAAACAACCGCCCGCCCAAGACTTGATTACGAATTTACAAACGGAACACTTACACATATATACAACATTCCATTAATTTTCAACTTCGGTCGCAGTATACACAATCTCGTTAAAAGCCGGGGCTCGGCCCCCCGCGCTTGCACAAGAAACTTCATACCGCGCGCCCGAACTTCGCGCTGGTTAAGTTACCCGCTGCTGCTGCTGCGACAACCGCTTTACTTACCTCGTGCTCAGCGATGCTGTACAGATAGTCCCGAAAAATGCCAAACTCTCGTAAAGGATTACAAAATTTCCGCGAGGGTGTGTCGAAAACTAAGCGCTCCGCGGTTGTAACTGACGAAACTTCGCGTCCTGAAGTTTTTTTCTCGTAATTTTCACAGATTAAGACTCATAAAGGCAGTGAATACATCGTAGTTTACGGAATCGTAAAAGAAGTAGCTCGTTTTTGTACCTCCGGGGTGTGTCGTAAATGCGCGTTAGGTGATTGTATAAAAGTTGGAGTGTGTATTATCGGAGTTAGGATTAAAATTCAGTTAAGCTTACTTAATGTTAAAAATTTCTATATATTTATAATCATCGTCATGTGTTGATTAAAGTAATCAACTATATATAAAACGACGAAGTTTATATATAAAGTCAAGCTAAATTCACACTGAAGCATTTCATTTCCATTCAATTAAAACAATAAATTAACGTTCTGACATAAATCCCAGTAATGCAGTGTCTTACTGCAGCTCCCTACGAACCGTCCACTCCTTACAATCACAGAGAGATCGAGGCTACCATCAAATGATAACCGTTAGTCAAAAAGGTGCCCATTCCACGCGCTTATCTACGACATTTTCCCAAATTGCATTCTCCGCAATCTCTCGATCTCCACCAAAATCATTCTTCCACTCCCAATCAACAACAATCCGCCCAGCCCACGGAAAAACGTCATTTCTCACCGAAAAATCACCACGTCGTCCACACGCCTAGCGCTGCAGCAACGATTTCCTCCCGCGTGTATAGAGTTGCCCCTGGCAACACCCCGCGCCCAACGCGATTATACTATACGCAGCCCCTCGCGTATATAGGGGCCAGCGTATCTCGACTTTGAGAAAGAGAGCGCAGAGACACTGGCCTGCAGCAGCCCGGATGCAGATCGAGAAAGAGACCGGGGGATGGTATCGTTGCGTAACAGATCGGCGCGGGGAGTTTGATTAGGAGAGCGCTTACAGACGTTTAGGAAATTTATTTTAGGAGGGACGAAGTTGATGTTGATGTTTTGCCTGATAAATTATTTCGAACGCAAACTAGAGCGCGTTAGCCTTTAATGCTATCGATTAGCTAGAGTAAAGGCAAATCTGTGAGTTTTGTGTCGAAAGGAGCTGAATTTTTAAACGGTTGCAAATATCTCTCTTCATTGCTGACAGAAGTATGCCGTGGTATAACAGAATAAAGAGGCGACGAAAAAAAAATTAATATTGTAAAAAAAATATATAAAAGATTTATAGCTACGAGTATAGGTATAACGATTTTACGTACGCACTTAAAAGTGATTACCGCGGCACCGCTGACCACCAACCAAGCGCACATCAATCAATATATACACACCATCACCTTTCTAAACCAAATCCCCGCCTACCCTGTAGCGCTATAGCTCATTACAAAAGTAGCTCTCGTAATCTCGCAACGGTTAAAACACACAGAGAAATCCCGCGCCCTCTCTCTCCACCCATGCACACACACGCATTTTATTCAAGCACGCGCTCGCGGTACTACAAAGTTCGTCGACATCGCTGCTCGCTCGCACTCCCATCTCCTCTCCCTCGAGTAGGTTCATTGACTGTGGGCAGCGCACGTCAAGGTGCCGCTTGCTCGCCTGCGCGGAGGAGAGCTTTTAAAACAAACCTCTCTTGCGTACGAGCTCTGGCGTAAAGAGAAAGTACCTTATATACCGTATACACGCTGCTGGCGTGTCAAAACGTCACACGAGCGCGCCAAGCTGTGTGTTTAATTTGTCGGGCAGGTGTGCGGAAGCTTCGCGAGCGAGTATATAAGCGGTTTTCTTGGCGGTGTGTGTGCACCTGCGGGGACGTGCGGGGAGGTTCGATTGACGGGTTTTATAAGGCGATCGATATGCGTGCGTGTAGGTGTGTATAAGGGCGATTGGGTAGTATGTGAAGTTGTCGAATTTCGAGATGGGAAGCGAAGGAAGTGTCAAGATCGGGAAGATAGGGGGGGGATTTTTGTGTGATGGGAAGAATGTCGGGTGTCGGGTTGGGCGTGAGTACTTTATTAGGATGTTTACTGATGTAGGACTGATAGGTGAGCGTTGATATTAGATGGGTAATTTTGGAGCAAATTTGCGTTTGTTTAATTATTGTGCAAAGATTGTCTTGTAATGTACTTTTGAGTTGTTATTTTTTTTAGAAAAGATGTTAAAAAAATTATATTAATGACAATTTAAACGTGGACTAAATATACAGAAAATACTTCTTTTATCAGTTTTATTCAAATTTAAATTTTATTTAGAAATTTTATATTTTATTTTAACAAATTATTTTGTACAGAGATTCCATTTGTGCTGCTACAATGACCCATATATACAAATATCTATAAATCTTAAAAAATCTTAATTCCCCATAACCAAACCCTGCTAAAAATGTTAACTAACGGTTGGCAAGCCGTTGGCCAATTTTGAAATTAAAAACGTCACACCATGATTATCTTGCTATTCTCGACGAAAAATAACTATTTAT
>UXGD01006646.1:0-12165 GCA_900474315.1 Torymus auratus
GAGTAAAATTGGCCAGCCCACATCTCGTGTTTGCCACCCTCGCCTTCGGCTCGGGTGTCAATTTACACGAGCTGTGGGCTGTCCAAGTTTTTTCCTCCCTAGGTGCGTAATATACTATTATAGTACTGGCTGCCTTAAGTCCGCCGACACGCCTTTCCGTGTCTTTAAGTGGTCCTTTCTCGCACCGTAAGGTTAGCGGTATACACGGATATACACGGTGCTAGAAAGGGCTACTTACCGCACGGAAAGGCGTGTCTTAAGTTCGGACTTGAGTCACGCAGTGCTATAAAAATTATTATTTATTCGGACTTTTCTGTTATGGTAAATATGAAAGGAAGGAAATGAAGAAAAAACTTTACGATATGCATCGAACAAAATTGTACCTTATATAAATATATACATATATACTATATATAGAAATTCTTTAACATATGCATATTACATTTAAGATAACTCAATAAATTGCTAACTTCACATTGTTTTCATTCCTCATTATTTCACACTCAATGTTTTTTTCAAAAATGTTAACATTTAGTTTTAATTGTTTAAAATTATTCACCTAAATACAAATATGCACTCTGACAAAGTTAAATATCCAAATTCTATTTCGCTACTAGCAATGTGAAATGTTTGACCTCTTAGGCGTCGGTATATGCATCGCGTGCCTATCCTACTTATGCTGCATATACACAACCTCTTTCGTAAGTTCTTAAATAATTTCTAATTTTCAGCATTCGACTACAGGTTTTGAAATAGACATTCAATAATTATAGAGTATAATAGATACACACGAAAAATCTCCACTATTAACCTATTATGCAGTTCTGAAACCATCAGAAAGTATTCTGATCAAGTTTCAAAAGTTTATCATTAAAAAGCAAGTTTTATTTGTGTTGTGGCTAATGTATTCCAATTTATTACCATGTTGTGTGCATTAAACCATTCATTATTATTATAAATATAGAAAACTTTTCTTTATTCATAAAATTAATAAGGCACCCTGTCCAGAGAACATTAAAAAAGCATATACGAAATCATCTATTTCGAACTGAAAATTGAAAACAAATTTAATCGCTCGTTACTTGGAGCTTTTGCATACACCCCTCTACCTTAAAAAAAATCCTTGTGACTCAAAAACTTCATAACCACGAAATTGCAGGTGAGTATTTCACCACAGAAGCGCCGCAAGAAGCATCCGGGCTCCGCGCAAGTGATCTATCGGAGCCCCGTCGCGCTGCCATGCAAGGATAAACAGGATATATCCGTGGGTTCGACCTACACTATGCCATCGGAGACGTGCTCGTCGAGACGCCGCTGTGCCTGTACCGAGGCTGGTCGCGACGAGCAGAAGAATCTTCTGCAATCGGGAAAGGCGCCGAGCAGACGGAAGCTGTGTCTTGTTGCTGCTTCGTTTCTGGATTTCGAAGGGACCGACAGCGAGTGTAATGGTATGAGTTGGTGAAGAATATCTTTTTATAGTGATTATATGCTTGATGGCAATCTTTAATTATAATAACATACGAAAAATAAGGTTCAGATTTTATTCATTAATTGTTTATTGGTTTTCAAATTTCACGAAATATACTCAAGTGTAATAAACCTTATATATAGTTCGTTTAATTTTCATGAGATATTTAATAGATTTGACAATTCTTCCACAGGAACAAAGTATAAGCGGACAAACGAAAAATACTGCGACAATCCAGCCGGTCAAAACCACTCGACTTGTGAAGTCTTGCACGGCAAATTATCAAGGCAAACTGAATGTCGAGCATAAAAATTTAACGTAGCTAAAAAATGTAATGTCATATCGAAAAATTGTGATTATAAACAGTGATTAATATGTTCAATATTTTAATATAATTTCTAACACTGCTTTTTAAACAATAAATGTATCGTCATCGTGAAATTGTCTTAAGAAATTAAAAATTAAATACTTCTAGATGAATAACTGGCTATATTAATATTTACAGAGAAAATTAAAATTAGAGTAAAACAACAACTACAGCTTAACAAAAAAAATATCCTTATTATTAACACAACTTTAGAGTGTACATCTTCGAAATAAATTTGAGAAATAAATTTAATGGCTTGCACAGAAACAATATCAAATCTGAGAATAGGGTATAGGCACACCCATACGTAAAATATCATTCGAAATCATTCACACCCACACATAATAATTTATCACAACAAATCCTTCTCACAATAGCCTCACGTCCGAATCGCTCACACAATCCTCGGCAAAAAATGACTTAGTGCTCTCTCGCCGCAGCAAACATCCGCGATGCACGCATTTTTCCGTCGAGGTCGTCAACAGCATCGTCTTTTTCTTTCTACCTATATCCAGCAGGGCTTGCTGCGGTCGAAGAAAAAAGTGTCTGGCTCGCGAGAAGACGATTTATTTATCCGCTGCAGTTCGGCGCATGCGCGCAACGAAGGACGGGTCCAGGCTCTCTTCTCTCTGTTTCTCTCGCGGCATTGGGAAGCATGTGCTTCCGGTCCACCTTGAGCAACGGCAGCGCGCGACTGCAATATAAGCGAGAGTGCAGCAGTTGAAGTGTGTACCGATCGAGAGATGGCTTATTCATGATGGCAGTTTCTTTTTTGCATGCTGGGAGAAATGAATCTTAATAATGAATTGCGGACAGACATTTTCGCGCTTTTTTCGGGGTTGAGAGGTGATGTGTTGATGTTTGGGGCGACAAAAAGTGCAGATGTTTACGAGGAGAAAACTTATTTGTGGTATATACAAGTAGTTATGGGGATATGAATTGTGGCAGAAAGATAATTTATTTGGCGTGAAGAAACGCTTTATTGTTATGATTGAATCAATATAATTAGTGAATGAGCTATTGGAATCTGTCAATTTTAAGATAACTGCTATCTTACTTAGTTTAAAACAATAGATATGCTTGAATTATTATTAATGATGTAAAAGTAAACCATAGAATTTTATAAAAGAAATAATATAGATACCTTTAATCATTTTTTCAACCGCAAAATTTGATAATATTCGAGTGCTGCTGCGAAAAAGTCGTTCATCCGAATCGCCAGACACGCATGCACACATATACACCAGTTGCTCAGTACCGCGTGGATAATTTGTACTTTCCGTTTTTAGCCTCATTGGACGCACGCTGACTTTCGTAAGGGGCACACTTTCGCAAATTGTTCGCGTCCCTGATGTGATTGAAAAGAAACAAAATATATACTGTTGTAGTGAATGACTCAGAGGTAAAAATGGTTCCATAAGAGTTATCTCAAAGTATTTTTATAACAAAAGCAACAAAAAAGAAACTGTAGTCATTATATTATTAGAAAATTTTCATACTTCTCACCAATTATTTTGCTCGTCGGTAGTTGACTGCCCTTTCGAGCCTAATGGCTGACTCACGCGTCGAGTTTTGTCGGGGCAAGTAAACGAGTTCTCCGGTGGTTTGTTTTGACAATTATTTGACTTCAAAACAAAACAGCTCCTAGACGCGTTTATGCAACTCGATTCTGCGGAACACGTGCGTCGACGTAGCTTTTTACCTCCATTGTTATTGGATTTGCAATGTGGCGGCGGTTTGGGCACTGGTTTGAAGGAACACTTGTTCGAGTCTGTGTCTTCCAGGTTGGTGAACTTCCTCGGGAAACTGTAAAAGAAACAACTTCATGTTAATTGTGTAGTTTACATAACAATAAAAGATTGTTAAGTAACATAAGAACTTTTAAAAGTTTTGAATTAGCTCTGTCCTCGCGAACGTTGATAAAGTGTTTTTTAATGTATTACCTTGCTTGACTTACAATTAGGTTAAAAGCCCGTGCAAAATACACGGCTGTACCTACAATTTACGTGTTCACATATAGTCTACCGGCAAATGGCAAAAGGAGCAATAACTATCAATTTTCCATATAAAAGCCGGGAATTTTGCAACTGATTAACTAAAAATCGTTAGCTCGACGCAGTTGTGTGGTGAACCGGTTTATCAATATGTGTCGGCAGCCACGCGCACCTACGAGACAGGTGTAAATCGCATTCCCCGCGTGTCATAATATCAGGGCCTTACAGCGGGTACACTTCCATCGTAAATCTCGCTGTTTTCTAATCGGCGATAGACCACGTAATACGTTTGGTAGAATTATTACGGCACAACGTGTGGGGAGAAACGAGACCATACATTTATTCGTTTGGGATACGGAAGAGTTTACGCGCTGATGAAATTTCGATTTAGATATGGCTTTGTATCATTTTCGTTTGATAGCTCCTTGAAAATTTTTCCATTTCTTCGGGGATTACATAAAAATTGTGATCGTCGTTTGAAGGTAAATGCACGTACACGCAATATATGAAATCGGAGTAGTATAGGTAAATCGATGTTTCTTTTTATTGGCTCTATTGGAATAAATAATTTAAAGAGATACTTTCCATTACTGGATGTGGATGTATCCATATAGGTACTTATAAATTGTAGTATCAGAATAAATGAACCTAGTGTAAGTGTAATTATCTGATAACCATATAAGCGCGCGAAATCAATATTTTAATTTTCCTCTGGTAAATTAGTATTAGAACAGGTTTTCTAAATTATGTGACAAGTATCAGTTATCAGATTTATCATTAGATTTATGTGACAAAGGGTTCAAACCCTGTGTTATCGTATTTATCTTACACCAACAATATTGGAAATTACTATTTTCATCTCGTCAACACACGTTAATTACACTGCACATAACCAACGAGCAATAAATATCATTATCAATCGAAAAGTCCTGAACCTGATAAACATAAATCAAACCTTGCTAACAAAAAAAATGTTCCCAACTTAATCACTACCACTAATCCAGTCGCTGGGCGCAGGGAAATTAAATTAAAATTACCACTATCCTTTCGATCGTCGTATATAATTGAACTTGATTTACATACCAAAAGGAGAGTAAAAGGCACCATATACAGGTTATGCAACTCGTGTTGCACAGCGTTAGGCAGTCCACCATGATTAATAATGCTGCCCACGTGTTGGAAAACCTCGCGACATTCCCATAACCACCAAATTTTCCCTCCGCGTCTTTCTCCTCCGGGAATCACCGCGGAATAAAAAATCGATTCCGAATTCCGACATTGTTTTGAAAGTGAGCGACTGAAGATAGCCGCACGATTGCACCAGAGAAAGAGAACACACAACGTCGGCGCGTATTTTCAATTCGTGTAAGTATCGATCGAATAAACTCGCGGTGTGCGTACATGTATAACACGCACGTTGACTTGAGCAGCGATAGATAGAAAGTTTTTCATCGGCTCTATTTTGGAATTCTGATACACGAATTGTCTCCGTCGTAACGATAGTTTTCACGTATAGATCTAAGCAGTAGACTTTCCATGTGGGAAGTGGCAAGTTTCATCGCCGACGCGTGCGGAGTTTTAAGAAGCTAAATTCGTGTTACGTTGTAGGACGAAAATCAAATATCAAATCATACTCTTAGAATAGAAATAAACGTTATTGCGGATGATAAGAAACATAAAATTCAAAATTTGTATCCATTTGAAATATCACGTAATATTTGTATTTTTAAGTATTTTATAATAGTTTATAAGTATAGTCCTACAAGTATTATTAGAGTGAATGTAAATAATTTAGGATATCTGGCAATGAAAAGTTAAAATATCTTCATCATATCCATTTTTATTTTGAATAAAAAATAATAATAGAATTTAAATTTGGTCTAACTTTTAGTTAAACACTGGATTATAATTACCACAAATTCGCAAAAGAAAGGAAATGATGTTAATGTGCACACGTTATTATGATAATAAATTTGCAAGTAAAAGAAATTTATTTATAGCAATTATTTGAATGACTATACTCATTTTTGGCATGATGATCATAAAATTGCCATGTAGCGGACAAGAAGGCGTGTATCTCTATCTTTATTGTTGATTCTTATCAGTGTGAAACTCATAAATCCTTGCCTTTCTTTGCGAAAGAGCAACAAGTGTCTGTCTTGTTTCCTCGTTCATTTCATAAATTATATTGCCAAAAGTCTTTGTTTTCATTTCGAATCCTACCGTTTAAATATTCTTAATTAACTCAAGTAAAAATACAAAGAGACCTACGAATTAATAAGCGTTAAAATAGCTGCGATGATTCACTTCAGTCAAAAATAGAGTTCCAGCTGATAAACATATACATTACTATAAACGTGTCTTAGGAAATTATAGTTACGATTTTCTTTGACTGGGGATTTTTTTCCGTTTCGTAACTATGCTATATAGGTCCAACCAGAATGTGCAGTGTGAGCTACTTAATTCTGCGACCAATAATTTTTTCGCTGACGAATACAATCTTTGAGTAATGGAACGACCTCATTCGCAACTTGATATTATTTTAATTATAGTGTAGCTCTATATAGTTTTTTTTTCAATACTCTCACATGCATGTTATTAAAACGTGATACAAAAACTAATGCCTATATTAGTGCAGGTATATCTTATAATTTGTAATGATAGTCTGGTCATACAAAAACAGACAATAACTTATAGAAATTTCGTTATAATTAATAAATGTTATAGAATATAAGTCAAGTTTAAATTAAATTAACTTTGGCGAGAATATAATTTAACAATATTTCAACAATAATAAATAACAAATGAGCATTTATAAAAAATATTGTTTATATATATTACATATTATTTTTTCAACCACTTGTGCAACCACTTTCTTTGTTGCACTACGACCTACTTATGTTTCAATTTTAAATAACATCATCCTTATCTTTTCATCAACAATAATTTTTCAACACACTTTCTCATGCATTAAAAATAATTAACGCGCATCCTGCACATATTATCTCGCCATTTTCATTGTCCCTTTCGATATGCATCTCATCATTTCTCAAGCCCGGCCTCGCAGCTAATTCAAAATTCAACAGAGGCTCAAATCCCTCGCGGTCGCGCAAATAAAGCGCCATCAGGCGCGTTTTCTTGTCGGATGCGTACTTTTTTCCGATTGCGCAACTTCGCGGCGCCGTGAGTAATCAAAGGATTCCGGTGTATATACCAGCGCATGCATGATGGAGGCGGAAATTAATAGTCGGTAAATTAATTGAGGAGCTGCCGATGTAAGTGAAAAATGACAGCCAAATATACGAGCGCAGTGACAAATTGTTTTCATTCGCTTTGTTTCTTTAAAGCTTCATCTAGTGTTTACAAACAATGAATTCTTATAGAGCAAACATTTGTGTATCGGCAATAGTAATGATCACAAGCTTTTTGCAATACTATTAAAATAGATTTGATTTAGGTAGTAGTATAAATGTCAGCTTAGTCGTATTTTAACCTTTTTAAACGTGGTATAAAATTGCAATCACATTTATCATTAAAGCATAAAACTTTATTTGAAGTTTTCGTTTACTTTGTTATTTAACGTTTTTATCAAAACGGACATGGCCTCAAAATAGCCCGTATGTTAATGACCTTATTTTTGCATGCTTGTCAATTTTTCAATCTCATTAAAATAGAAGTAACGAACTGTAACGTTCTGCCAGCAGAATTCATGTATATATTTGCATATCTCTCATGGTCTATGTAAGTAGATATTTTATTTTTTATAAACAAACAATTAAGTCAATAATAAATATTAACAGATTATGAAATGTAGCATACAATAAAGATTTATTTTGTTTGATAGATTTATGACACTGTCAAATCGTAGATCTGTTTCATTATGAAGAGTGAGTTTTAAAAATGATAGCATATAATGTGTTTTACATATTTCCCAAAACATTTCATTTGAATAAGAGATGGAGAAAGTTAAGAAAAGATGTCACAGTTTTATAATTTCTTATTATGCAATATATTTAGTGTCAGAGAGTAAAAAAGTAGCTATATTTGGAAGTTAAGAGCAGTTTAGAAAGTAAAAAATATGAATATGCATTGCGGCAGGATCAGAAAAAAACGCAATTATAAACGATTTCTAATTATTCTTTTATATTTTTCCAGCTTGCAAAGACATTTATAACCATTGAATTTTCACAATTAAAACTAAATACTTCATTACAAAATCCATATTTAATACACTGATAATTTTCAAACAACGCAAATGTCTGTAGAAAAAATCGTTAAAAACAGGTTTGATTCGACTACTTACTTTGTCTCTCCCAGCTTCAACTGAAACATTAGTAATAATCTCATGAACATTAAATTTCTATCATTCAGCAAATGGCTTTTTAAAAATTGCAGATACGCATCAAGTATCCGTTAATTATCATTGCCTCCTTATAAAATATACAATTTCGGCAAGATCCTTGGACGAAAAAGAAAGTCGATACTTCATGAAAAATATACTGCTTATACTGCTGTGCAGCCAGTGTCATAACGTCCTCTCGGATGACTTTCTACGTTACAGCTTTATAGTGGCTGTAAATTGTATTAATTTCAGGATGTACACGTGTATTCGCTGTAGCCATGGGCTAATTGAATCACAAAGTAATGTTGGTATAATGAATTTTAATTGTCGAAAATCATTTTGCGGATATCACACCCGTTTTCCTGATACCAGATGATTTATATTAAAAAAAAAACTTTTATTTTGTCTTGATTTACATACAAAAGGAGGACGTGCGTAAATTTTAATTTTGATTGTTATATTGTTGATTCTTAATTTAAAAAAAAAATTGAATTTTTTGTAAAAATGATCTTACATATTTAATTCGGCTAAAGACTTCTTTGTTCTTTGTTACGGAAAAAATTTTAAATTTACATAAACTGTACCGACTATCAAATCTTTTCTTTTAACTTTAAATACGCTTATCACTCAAACTTATCAAATCCTACGTCAAAATATCACGTATAACTACACCTCGTATCCCTTGGCCTACAGAATCCGAACCATGAACGAATTCAACACCGCCTAAGCCCGTCGTGCGCAATATTTATTTACCACCGGTTATAATATTAATAGACAAGCCTCACCTTGATACCAAGAAGCCACTATATGTGCAACCACTCGGATGTGGTATAATATAACGAAACAGAAGACGCGAGTGTGTCTCACTGCCACTGCCGGTCGCTACAGATCCAAGGACGAAAGACGCTGATAATACCGGTTGCCATGTGCAGCACGCACAGCCGAGAGTTCGATGCACTGGAAATCTAAATTCTTTTTGGTAGCTTCATGTGAGGAGCTGCTTATCGCACAAAAACATACACGTGAGGTTTGAATTCGAGAACCAGTTTGGAGTGATGGTTAATGGGTTCTAGAAGTCACTGCACGATCCTAAAATCTTTTGTCGAACGTGCGTAGAAGATGTTCGCATATACTGCATCTTTATTTAGAGTTTTATGTTAAGAGGTGTTTTTCAGGTGGCCTTCAATTAGGCAAGGATAAATGACAAATAAAGGTGTATGGCTATTAACATTTGATTGCATTTCGTTTGGGTTAAATTTGCAACTTCACTGATTATAATTGAAACACAAAACTTCATATTTTAAGTTAAATGAGCATTTATTAGTATCGTTTTTACAAATTGTTACAAGATTTATGACGCTTTAGGATGCTTTATTTTGTCATAAAATTTTAGTTTTCCTGGGGATGTAATTTTAATCGTTATTCAGTATTTTGAATAAATGAATTTTTTCGGGAAGTCTCGTCTCCTACGTTTAAGAAAAATTCCCTGACAATATCAGTCGTTCAGTTCCAAAATAAAAAAATTAATTTATGAAACGTACTAAATTAATATGTATTTGTATTTCATTAAAGTATTATGTCTGAAATAATTAATTATATAGTCATTTATGTCTGAAGATATTTATTAATCAATGCGAATGTTGTTGTATTGCTGCAGTACTTCTTAAAAACTTCAAAACTTGCTTTAAAAGCATAAGATACGAGTCATATTTTAAAATATAGATCAGCTATAAAATACAGGTCAAAAGCATTTTGTCGTACCAAGTTTAGAAAATTGCTGACAAATTAAAAATCAAAACGCTTCAATACATATACACCATTTGACACAAAACAATGCTACAGCATCTCTTCCTTATAAATAACACACCAGTATATCAATATACGATATCCCAACTTTTTGCGCGTTCCATTAAAAAAACCCGCTTGAAATTACAATCACTCGCATAAAGTACGTAAATTTACAGCCGCCGTAACTCAAAATTCTCAGCGAAATCCATCTCTCTCCATACACCTCCCTCGTAAACCCAAACCTTCGCAATCTTCTCTCCCGCATCTCATCGACGAAACAAAAAAAAACTCCTCCTCCTCCTCCTCCTCGTGCAAAAAAGTAATCGGTTGCACATACACACGCAGTACGTTTGCGCGCGGGGGGAAAAAACGAGCTCATCGAGCGCTGAATCGGACCCAAGTAGGAGCGCCGCGCGCTCGCTATACTACTGTCAAGGTGATTGCGAAATTTCGCACACGCGAGCGCGCGTTCACCTGCAAGAGAGCGGAGAGCTGACCCATTGCCGCGCACGCGCTGACTAATCTGCCGAGCGATTTCGCGCGCGGAAAGAGGGGAATCGAGTTCGGCGGTGGTGAGATAAGAACCCGCTGGGCTGCTTGCGAAACGTGGGTTTCGTCTTGGTGTATGACGTTAATGAAAAATGAATGGTGCGAATTGACGGCTGAAAGAGAGAGATGGTTGAGTAAGCTAAGGATAAACCCGATCGGTTGTTGCAATTGGGAATTCTGAAGGAAAGTTCGTCGAATGGGGTTGGATGCTGTCAGCGTGGATTGATATTTTTGTATTTGGTTTAATTCTTGAATGAAATTTTGTGAAGGATTGATTGCTCACAACTGTTGTGATGTGGCTACCTTTCACTTTTAGGGTCTCTTGTGCTTAAAAATTAAGTGATGACAAAGAATGGAATAAAAAGTCTTTATTTCTTTTGCGAAATCTTAAAGCTTCGTTAATGCATTTTGAACTTTTACCTCTGAATCATATACGTTTTCATGCAAAAATACGCATTATTCTGAATTTCCCCGTAAATTTACTTTCCATTCATGCATCCATTTTTAATCTTAAATCGCTGAGCGACAACATCAAAGTGTTTGAAAATCTGTTAATTCCTAAAAATAAATCAGCAGATCACTTTGCATACAAATCTCTTCTATTTCTTGAAAGTTCATTAAACTGACATACGGATTAAAAAACCATTTTTTTCAAGACATTTTATCACGACTCCTCTGCCATTTAATCGGCCATTATCACTTGATAAATAATCATCAACGGAATCTAATTCATCATGCTATATCTTCCGATACCTAAATCCTTCCCCACTCAACTTCCCTCCGCATTTACAACATACTTCCATTCTTTCTCTCTCCACAACTTTCACTCCGGACCGTCCATTCCACCTCCCAAATTCACCGCCTATTCCCCCGCAATTAGACGCTCATCACGTCCCACCCTATTATCCAGCCTCGGCGCGGCGAAAAAAAAACGAAAGGAAGTATAGCAGCAGCTGCGTCGCTGCACATAACCGGAGACTCGCGGGGTGGGGGACACCCGCGAATCCGAAGTCGAAACAGCGCGCGCGACGCGGCGCAGAAATGCCGTGAACGCGCATCGGGAGAGGACGTGTGTATCGGCTCTCCTCCTACCTTCAAGGAGGACTTGTTTCTGTATCGCTCTCTTTTTCTCGCTTGCTCGCGTTCTTTGTTGTCGATTCTGCAAGCACGAGATTTCGATAGTTTGTTTATTATTTTTTTTGGAAGAAAGGATAAAGAAGTTTTTATGCATCTCGTCGCGGGAGATTTGAAAAGGAAGACTTGAGTGTGGATCGCGGTCGAGCAGGTTCCAAAGAAGTTAGGCGCGAAAGCGCGCCGAGGACCCTTTGTTCCAGTGGGACGCCGGAGCTTTGAGATTTCCGCGAGCTTTGTCAGCGTGGTGTCTCAAGTGCTGCAGGAGTTCGACACGAAGTGGTTCCTTTTTGTACTTAAAGGTAAGTTTTGGAGTTTTTATATTCTAGAGATAGGTAGAATTTACGTTTATTTTTATAAGCAGATTTATTTGTATTGGTAGAGAGCAGATTAGATTACGATTAGAGCTTTTGAAACGCGCAAAAAAGCTAAAAGTTTGACCTTTATAGAAAAGTTATTATACTTTGTAAAAGTAATTATGTCAACAAACATAGGGTGAACTGCCCAATAAATGAACGGTTAAAGC
>UXGD01006647.1:0-12165 GCA_900474315.1 Torymus auratus
AGCAGTCGTATCATTATCGCTAAACCTGTACGCTGGTGCTTTCCGGCGTTTGCGCCTCTGAAATTCGTAATTTTAATGAGCGCCATTTCGCTGAAAGTAAACAGGACGTATTTATATATTGATAGAAAATTAAAATTCACGTCAGAGACTTTTCACGTCAAGCAAACGCAGTTCGCGCCGATATATTAAACACGGGTATTTTCGCATTTCAAACGGCAACAAAAATATAACACATCCATCATACATCACTTCGAGTGTTCGCAAAATTCGTATTTTAACGAAATTCCAATTTCCATGAAAAAAATTAACGAATACCTGATAAATAAAATGTTTACTTTCCGTTTTCGTCCGCCCCCATTTTTTCGACAACCTCGCGCAATATAAGCTCTCCCGCGCAACGCCGCGTATATAGCCATTACTCATTCGTTCGCGCGCGAATTTCGTTTCTATTCGTCAATTAATGCGGCTATTAATCACCGCTTATTGTTCATCAATCATACTACATTTGCAATGGACGTACATACGAATGCAATTTACATAAACCTAATTACGAAAAGCCCGTTACGCGCCGCGCAGACACCAACCGCGCGAAATTTTGACACGACGCGCCAGAGACGGGTATACACAAACGCGCGGTTTTATTATCGACGTGAGTGCGCGCAAAATGTATATCGAGACGGAATGTACATATATATACACGCGGGAGTTATCGAACAGCTTTGGAATTGGCTGCAAAGAAAAATAAATATCGATATGTTTATATGTTAAAAGGAAGAAATGCATGAATTTATTCTCGAAAGATCGCGCAGTAGAGTTTAAATTGAACGTTAATCGATTTGGCAATATATGTGAAAACAAAATTACGTCATGAACGATTGATATAAGAATTATTGTATATTAATATTGAAATAAACACGTAATTGTTCTATTAGTTCTTTATAAATATCTCGTTATATAGTTAGGACTAAGGACATAACCTGGCGATATGAGACATTTTTTATTGATAAAAATAGTAGAATTTAGGACCTTTGTCATCACTTGATTAACTCGAAATAACCTCACACGGTAAGCTGCCTTATCCTACTTCGGTTACTTCATCTTTAAAGGTGGGCGAAAAAAAAATACTCTCATATCCTTTCTCTCGTCTACACAATAAAACATGTCATATACAGATGAGAAAAAAGGGTCTCCAATTTACCGTGTCGTATTTTCGTTTTTTCGCTGAAAGCACGCACACACCCAGTCACGCGGCTCGTAAAAGAAGTTTATGGATCATCGGCGACGAGCACCTAAATTTTATGAAAGCATTAAATCACGCTTACACGCCGGTGGAGAAAAAAAACGGCGATTCATTAGCGCAACACTTGAAATACCTTCCGGTATCCGCGTTATTAGTCAAAGACGTAGTATTATGATTTCTTGTAAATATCCGTTATAATGACATAACATATATATATATATATCAATTTATGTACTGACGTCGGCATGTAATGATAGACGTATAATGATGATAAATTATGAGTAAGGTTTCGCACGACTTGAAAAATAAAAAGTTAATGTAATACTTATAATATAAAATAAATTGAAATTTTTTAAAAGGCAATTTGTTCACTGAAATATTTATTTTTAAATATTCTATTTGTAATATATGCTGATTACATATAAGTTTTAAGTTCCTCACACTTTGGCTTTTAATGTTGTGCATCATATAATAATTAAGGTAGGAAAAAAATCCTTTAGAGTATATATATTTTTCTTTATTTATGTTAAAACTTTCTAGATTTTGTATACATAAACAGAATAGATATTATTTGTGGTTAAATATTTTAAAATGGGACAAACTTAAAATCTAGGTATATATAGAAGGTGCATAAAATATAAAATAAACTCTGTGAAAATCGTTATAAAACTCCAATACTATTAGCAAATATGCAACCTCTACGCGTCATATTAACATTAAATTTTTCAGAAAGCATACATATTTTGATAAATCAATAAATCAAATGTTTCGAGATCGCATACTAGATTGCATAAATGTTAATGTTAAATTTTTCACGAATCATACTTCGACAGTAAATTGTAAAATTTAAAGTTCTTTCTAGTAAGTCAAAACGTTGCAATCTCGCTTCGTACAATAATCATTAACATTGAAATGAACTTTTAGCTTAAATTTATCCAATAATATAAAAGAAATCATAATCAAGTTCAAACCGTTCCACATTACATTTGCAAATCTCCTTCAATAGCACATCCACTATATATATAAGTAAAACAACATATCCGTCATACAAGCACCGCTAAGAGATAAAAAAAAAGAATTTTGGGGGAATCAACACAAGAAAAATAACACAAAGCGTCAGTGAATATTGATAATATATATATATTTTAATAACAAATGTTGCACAATGTATATAATAATAATGTATCTCTCACACATTCCTTTTCATCCCCGAAGCGAAAATATACTTTTCACATTTTTCTCTTTCTTACTGTCTGCATGTGTGCGTGCGTATAAATGAAATGATAGCGCGCGCGCTCGCGAGTTGATCTTTTAAAAGGGACTGCTACTACTACTATCAACGTCGACAATATCATACCCAATATATATGCGCGCGCGCTTCTCCCAAAGTTTCTCTGGGACGCAAGACGTGCGGATACACAGACACAGACATTTTTCCTCAGTCTTAAAAAATAATACAACACTAGTTGCTAATAAGGCATCTTCTTTTCGTTCATTCTTTCGCACTTATTTTATTTCCTTTCTTTTTTACCTTTTTTCGCTTATATATATTTACACTTGTGCTGAATATATATATATTTATATATGAACTCTATGTATATAATATATATAATTCTTTTTTTTTTCTCATATATAATTTTTTTTTTTTTTTTTCGTTTTATATAACCGTTTGCAATATAGTAAAGAAAATTGTCTCGGGCACTTGTTCATACAACAACGCGTTGCTCTAGCACACACGCAGAGTCGTCTTCGTTACACTTCGATATACAATAACGTGTCTTAAGTCTAGGGTGTTACAACGAGATAGCAGAATAGTTATGCATCAGTCGAAGCTATATTCGGTATGTTTTGTACACATACATACATATATGGCCAGTTTTTCGATTCGAGACAGTATAAATAAAAGTCCTTCTTAAAGCTAGTTACAGTATGTGTAAAAACGTGCCTGTAAAAGCGATAAATCTTTGTAAGCATTTTACTGAGTGTATTGGTGTGCCACCTGAGTGATAGGTGTGACTTTATATAATATATTTTAACGTGTATGGGTATGAGGGTATATGTATATGTGCGTGTGCGCACAAGGCTCGCGCGCGAAATCCATATATAAAAATCTGTCGGACATCGCTGATCGCGAACACTCTCGCGCGCCTTCCGCTGAATCACATAGTAGTGCAGGTACAACAACATCAATATTCTACGCCCTACAAAATAATCTCTGTGTATATGTGTATGCGTATATATAGTATAGTTATATGCGCGTGTATGTGTACATATATAATCAGGTATATTATATTTATCCCTATATTGTAACGAACACTTTTATGACTGAGGTAGCCGGTTTACAATATTGTACATTTTTCTTTTTTGTACTCGATTAGTAGCATTATAAAGGTTGCCCCTTTCTCTTTGTACTCTTTGTTACTTTGTGAGGTAGTTTGGTTTGCATAGTCGTCAAATTTATGGCGCGATTGACAAGTCGCACGAAAGTGAAACTTTCGAGAAGTAGATAATATATAAATTTTATACGTATACGTTTACGTATAATGTTTACTTTGCAGTATTGTGTTTTCTATTCGTCTAGCTTCGTATTCAGCTAACTTTTTGTCGTCTGCTTCTATCGCTTCATCGGTTCCGTTAATATATAAATGTACCCCGACTCCGCTTGTTTTGTTTTCTTATAATCTAAATACATATATATTTCTCGTAGAATCAATCAATAATAGCCGTTCTAACACCTCTCTATTCTAATGTCTATCATCCTATACACGTAATCATAAACCTAAAAAAGCTAATTTTCACGCAATGGCATATTATATATGCTTCATTTTTGCATTGTATGAACCAAAAATGTATATCAGAAGCTGCTAGAGAAATTAAAATAGAGAAAATAAAAAATCAATGCTTGGTTATTGCAAATAAAAAGTATAAACTCTACCCAACTTCTGCATATATATGTAGTCGTACGATAATAATGAAAAGATAGGTAAAATGTATTGCATATAATTCCCGGTCTATCCACAAATTTTACTTCTGGTGTCGATGCTTCAGCGCATGTATGTGCATAGTTAACATCCGACTTTCTTTAAATTTTCGTCCTTTCTAGTCACAACTCTTCAACAAAGAATCATCGAAAAAATGTGATGATAATGTAATAATAATAATAAAAGAAATAATTATATTTATAATAATATAATAATAATAATAGAACTAAAAAAGATATATCTTCAGCGCCGGGCACTGGATGCCATGCGCACGACTACCAATATATACCCGATAAACTTAGAATAAACATCTCTTGAAGAGAAAAAAAAAATCATCTATATTATACATGTCAACTTTGACGTCGTAAGTAATCGCAAGCTTACGCGACTTTTATTCGTCATATCGCTTATACTCGCACAATATGTAGTTCAACGTTGGCTCATAATCAGAACGTTGCGATTACTTGCGAGATCGCCGTCACGCGAACTATTTCGATCCTGGTATAAAATGTTCATACAGCTACACTGTGTTCGAGTGATTTTGTGTATATATGTATATTATATAAAGTGTATCGCATTAAAAAATTTTTTTCATTCTGTTTTTCATTTATTTTGTCATGAGAATCGTTCGAGGCAATGGAAGCTCCATTGAGCAGGCCTCTCTAGAAGCGCAATCAATTACCAAGGATAAAAAAAATTAATCGAAATCATCACAATTAATTAAATGTAAAAACTAAATTTCGCATAAGACAGGCGTGCCACACTCTTTCGTTGGTCCAAAAAATGCATTCAAATCTCGCAACGAATGCAGTCGAGAAAAATGAAAATCGAATCTCCGTATACTTATATGCGGTAAAATAAAAAAGTCGATTAAAATAATGCCGAATTATTAAAAGAATAGACACGTCGTACACAACATTTAAAAAAATAACAGACCCCGTCGGGTTTCCGCACAAAAATAAAATAAAAGTTATAAATTAGAAATTAAAAATAAAATGCTCTGAGTTTTGCTGCTGCGCATCGGATCGAAGGAATTTAAACAGGAAAACAAAACTGAAATAGCGAACTACGATCTCCCCAACAGTGCGAAACTCACTGGACATTTGAACGGAAAAAGTTCAGCTGTATAGTTTCGTTCGAGTAGGGAGAGTGGGAGTGAATAAAAATAAGCGCGCAAGTTTGACTTAATCAATGGCAAAATAAGGGAATTACCGAAAAAACACGGACTGACGCTTAATCAATCGGCGGTAGCGGCAAAACCGCCGTGGTAAAAATAAAAAGGAAAAAGATAGAGGGATGTTCTATTAAAGTTTGGCTCGATTAAAAGAGGTAAAGTACAGACGACGTTTTAAATTTAAGAACGTCACTCCCACGGACAGCACGACGACGAAAAAAAAAAGTGGGAGAGAAGTGGAAGTAGAAGAATAAGAATAAGAAAAGGCGGAGTGAGATAGAACACATTGGCAGCGAGGACTTGGACAGTTTTTGGATCGAGGTGCCTTTTCTTCCGTTTTACACAAATATTTTTTTTTTCAGTCTTAACAAAAAAAAAACAAAATTAAAAAGTCACGGCGCATGCTCAGTCTTATCCGATATGTGTGCATGTGTGCTATGTGAGCATGATATATGATTGCGATAACAGATTTAGATATACATAAGGTAAAAACAAAGTATATGCATACATATATGTTATGTATATAAAAAAAAAAGAATCTGCTTGTCGCACTATGTGTGCGTGCATGCGCCGTACCCGTACGTTTTTAACATTATATCGACAATGTTTGTTGTGCGATCGCGCGCAGTTGGTCTATATGCGTACAAGTGTGCATAGTATGTGGCCATAACGTTTAATAATCTCGGAAAACTTTGAGGGTGGATAGATAAAAGAGCGTGCGCTTATAAAAAAAATTAAAAAATTTTGGAAATCCAATCGATATAAAATCAATGCGCTCCGTTATCGGTCCCAACCCCATGCGCGCGTACGTCTTGGTATTTAATATGTGTGTCACTTAAAGTTGTCAAAGAATAAAAATCTAAATCATAAAAAGAACGCGTACGATTCTACATATTTGCTTTTGTGCTCGCTGCACCCCCTCTCGCAGCTGGTCAGCATCATGGTATCATATATATGCATATATGTATTGTACAGTTCTGCATACAGAACCACTTACATCCTTCCCTTGCGCACGATGGATTCTTAGAACAAAATGTACTTCTGTCGATCACGTACTTCAGGCGTGACCGCCCGCTTCATCCGGATTATCCGAATCCTCTTCCTTCACGTCGACCTGCAGCGGTGGCGGTGTCGCGGGCAAATTCGTGTCGTCCATCACGGTATTCTCGGTTACCTGTTGCTGATGACGATGATATTGATTGGACCTGTCGCCACTTCTCACGGACAGATCTTCGACCTGGAGCTCATCCTCAGAGCTGGGGCTGCGCGTCGTCATATCCATAGCGCCGTCCTCCGGGTCATGACTACTGCCGTTTACCGGTGTGTTGTACATATAGGACGTGCTTTCGCTGTTGCCACGGGGTATCGCTGGTCCGTTGGTGGTGGTTGACTGGTCCGGGTCCTCATCAGAGAGCTGGGCGGTAACGTGGTTGATACCATTCCCGTAGACGTGGCCGTTGGTTTTGCCTTGGTACGGGAATCTGGCGCTGCCGCATTGCGAGGACGACGAGGATTCGCGACGCTGGGTGGCGCCGCGTGATGGTAATATGCCGGCCTTCTTCAGCTTGTCGTAAAGCGTGCGTGATGGTACGCCGAATTTTCGAGCGGCCTGCAAGGCGCTCATTTCCTTATTTTTCACGGCCTCCATTGCCTCCCAGATGTGTTCCCGGGTGTACTGCTTGTATCTCTTCCATTCTGGTTTGGTCCCTGCTGACAGACATTGCAAATATAATAAATTTAACGTATATAAGG
The DNA here is from genome assembly GCA_900474315.1 of Torymus auratus. Lineage (NCBI taxonomy): Eukaryota > Metazoa > Arthropoda > Insecta > Hymenoptera > Torymidae > Torymus > Torymus auratus. Next base: position 7,148 of record UXGD01006647.1, read on the forward strand.
GATCGCAAGCTGATAAAAAGATGTCTGCTTACGTTTTCCGAACCTACCCTTGGACCTGTCATTTGAGGGTGGATGATAATTTGGAGGCAACGGGCGGCTTAGATTACAATGACTCGCGTCATCCTCTTCTACCATTGTCTCTGACATATCTACGCTGTTCCTCCTATCCGAATCGTACATCGAGCCATTGCTATTGGAACCCTGCATTGTTTCTTGTCCGGCGGTCGTTCCTTCGCCACCCAGGACGTTCCTAAGAATCGGCGTGTCACGGCACGCCATCATGATGGACTGCTTCTTTCTACTCAGAGGTGACGATTCGGCGGTGTTGTCATAGGATGAGCTATACCGGACCTGTGTCGGCTGCCCGGAAATTGAATGACCAGGCACAGGCATACTCGTCAAAGCGGCGGCCCACACAGGTAGATGTTTCGCCGCGTCGACGGGAGACTTCCCGTACGGTATGTACGTCGAGGTCGGCGGGATGCTCAGGACTGGTGGCGATATGTAGCCAGAACTATGGGCAGCGCTGGTAACCGTCTCTGAAGAATCGGCCTCGGTAGCTGCGGCTGCCGCTGCGGCTGCCGCTGCGGCTGCCGCTGCTGTGGTTGCGTTTATCATCGTCAACAAGCTGTCTCTGTTGTTCTCCTCTACCAAACCCTTCACCTATCGTGCCAAATAGCCAAAGCCAGTAGACAGATTAGAATATATGCTTGTTGCTTTGCATAGCTGGCATTTTACTTATTAATGAAGGATTGTATACCTTGAGGAAGGTTGCTACCCTGAGCAAGCTGGGTAGATGCTCACATGCTACGTTCACCTCACCCTTATACATGTAGTCCAGGATTGCCTCGATCTCATGGACCTGAACGTCACCAAGGATCAAGACTGGATTATCACCGGGGTTCCTGAGGAAGATATCCTGGAAGTATGTGGAGCAAGATGCTAATACCACCTTATGGCACTTGATGTTGAAACCACCTCCGAGTGACAAGGTGACATCAGTGAAAGCTTCGGTTCTCAAGAGTTGCTCGAACATGTTGATAAAATTCAAGGTGTGGTTGTTCCAACGCAGACAGTATTGTTGCGCTGGAATCATGGCGTTCGGAGGATCTTCTGATTCTGTAAATGGAAAAAATTTATTATTAGAAATTTTTATTATTTAATTGTTAAAATATTCAAGGGCAGCCAAATTTTCATGTGTTTTTATTTAACTTATTTCTGAAAGAGCAGAAAATCATCTTTTAAAAATGATTAAACTGTAGATTTTGATTTATTTGTTAATTAATTGCTAGTGAAAGTAGTTAATTTGTTAATATTTACAAATGCAACATTTCCAATGCTCCGGAAATTTATAAAATAAATTGAATATAAAATTCCACATCACATTTTTAATTTGTTATTATCATTTAAACATCCCTACTAAACGAACATTAGTCTTATAATAATGTTAACATAACTAAACAATAATCTTCGATAAAAAAAAGTCTTTACTCCTTTACCGCACTCAACACATTTCCTAAACAAACGGCAAACCGATCACCGCGCTCCGAACCGATTTCCGCGCGCAGTCTCCTGCTGCACCCTCAAACAAACCGCTCTTTAACAGCTCGCGCACATATATATTCACATCCGCATCCACACACGATTACCTCACTAATTAAAGACCGTCTTCACCGTATACATCTATGTATTGCATATATATATATATATATATATATATATGTGTGTGTGTACAATGCACACTAGCGCAATTAACCTCCAGGACTATTCGCCTTTGTCAGCGCGCGCTGGCATTGGAAATCCAAAAGTCGCCGCCAAACTGCCGCAAGCACGTGTCTCTCTTGCTCAGTCTCCGTTTACTCCTCTCCTCACGCTGTGTGCATATAGGTATATGTATATACAACTGCAAGCAATCACCGCCGGGCGAAAGAAGAGAAAGGAAACTACTACACAAGATCTCTCCGATACTCCAGATAAGCAACCCCGAGAGCCAAGCGACGCGTGCAGACTCACCCGAACTCACAGCATGACGTGCGCGCGGCGAAGAACGTTAGAGCGAATACTTAGACAGCCACGCGGCGGCGAAATACGGCGAAAAACTAGCGGCGGCGGCGGCGGCGGCGCCCGCCGTGGCCTTGAATTCCCGCGAGCGGACGAACAACAAACACGTGCGCTCGTCCGCCAAAGAGTGATGAGAGAGCGAGAGAGACGGACAAGTCTTTTTCACGCTCGCGATAAAAACAACGTGTGCGCGCACGCGGGTAGGGAGGGGCACACGAGCCGCACGAGGCAGGGAGCGGACAATGCGGATATACTCTGGCGCCCCGTGCGCGCGACTACATGGTAAACAAGAGTATAGAAGAGAAAGAGAGAGAAAGAGGATAGTTCGCACACGAGGCACGCGTGTATATTGTGCTTCATTCAGGAGTAAGTATTATACATATACATGTTTGGTGGATGGAAGGTCGCGTGCGAGCGCGGATTTTTTTTCTCGGTATACGTACTTATATAGCGTGAGGTAGGTTATAATATAGGTACGCCGGAGGTCGAGGCAGGAAGTTAGTGGAGGGAATAAATGAATGAATGAATGAACGAAGATTTTTTAGGGAGGGCTGGGGAGAGTACGTAAGTAGTTTTGATGAGTCGGTATATAGTGTCTTAATTTAATTAGTGGGATTTTGTTGTAATTCGCAGGTATGTATATATATGTGTGTGGTGTGTGTGTGTGTGCGTGTGTGTGTATATTAATAGATAAGTGATTACTCACCCATTGCGATTTTGTGAATCGAAAGGTCGGGAGTTAAGCCTGATGTTACTTGCGACTGTGCTGCAAATAAAAAGGAGAATCGTAAGTTGTTGGATTGACTTTTATTGAAAAAATTACATAAATGGTATTTTAGCAAAGATTCGTATTTTCCTAGTTGAACAGTATTGAATAATTATCGGATACATTTAAAGTGTGAAAAGTCTACAAAACCAAAATCCAATTCAATCAAAACCAATGATCAACGTAATAGTATTATATAGGCAAAAAAAGAGGTCGTCCCTTCGACGATTCTAACTATATATAAACTACAGAGTACGTTTCGCTAAACTTCAAGGCGGAGTTCTCTGTTATACCGACACTCACAGTTATCTACTTCATTTCTACTAAATTCAAACTACGTGGTAACATCTTGCGGAAATACTTACATTGTTAACCGTTAATTAAAACTAAATCAAGACATAAAAACCATCAAAACCAACAATCGCACTAGAAAAACTAATTCTAGGAAATGTCGGTAACGACGGAACCTGCCACGTCAACACATCGAATTCGCAACACACATGCCTTTTCCCGTGTAAGATACACATCAGCAGCACTCTACGAACGAAAACTCGCAAACAGCATGGACGCACACCATAATATACTATTTATTCAGACATTTTCTCGCGTCCCACACGTGCACGCACACTTTCATACATAATATCGTAATAGACGAAAAATTACCGCTTCGGGCCAAGGCCACGAAGTTCGCTCTTCTTCGCCGTCGTCATCGCACGCGCACACGGCCTTTTAAAAATAGCCCGCTCTCTCGTGCGCGCATATGATTGATAATTTTCGCCTCGCACGCGTAAGTGAGGTAGGTATAAAGTCCTTGAGCTTGACGGTGGGTTTTCGTGCGAGTCTCTCGCGCACGCGCGACAATATATATATATATATATATGCTGTTATTCGCTCGCGCTCTTCCGCGTGTGGCGAAAAGGAACAAAAAAAAAATGTTTTCGCGCCGTCACCGCGGCATGGCTTATTAGATTAGCATATATAGAACTATGTCAGGCACTAAATGAGCGCGCGATCTCCGCCGGCGGCAAGGTCTCGTCGCGCCGTTTTTATTATCTATCCGACGCGGATTGATAACGAGTCCCGCTGGGCCGCGATCTCAATAATATTTACCGCGGGTCTATTTGGCATAGATATATTTATTAGGAAAATGTCTATATAATGTTATAGGCGAATTTCGGTGTATCGGAGCAACGATGATTATATGAAACTACGGGCGCGTGTGTAGGTATGTATATATATATCACAATTATCGGCAGAGATAAACCGGTATTCGCGTTTTTTCTCCCTCTCCCTCTCCATTAGATTTTCCTGTACCACGTTTTATCGCACTATACACGCCTCTAAGGCTGAACAAAGAAACCTTCGCGAGAGAGCGTGTTTTTCGCCACTGCGGTATATAAACGCGGCGAGGCCGCGTGTTTGCCCAACAAGTCGTCGTGAGCGGTCCGCAATCGGATACACGCACCACACACACACACACACACACACACACGCACGCACACACACACACACACATATATATATATATATATATATATATATATCCCATATGCATTATCTACGGATGATGTACCAAACAGGAAAGGGCATACTGCATTCTCAGGGGATGATTACGCCACATGTAAACATATACGAGCAATTCCCGACAAGACCGTTTTCGACTGTTGGAAAATTTTCTCATATACTGTATGACCTACAGAACAAGAAAAAACTTAAAACAGAAGTGTGCCTCAAAATTTTTATTTTTATTTTTTTTTTTGGAACCACTTTTTAGTAGAAACTCCAGAGAATTGCTCATATATACTTGCAGTACAAGTTCGTACAAAAATACAGTATATGCTATACTGTGTGTGAGACGGTTAATGTTGCGGTAGGTCATGGCGGCTGTACGCGTGCAGATAGTGAGCCACGGCCGACCGACTAGTGGCGCCACATGCTGCACATGCACATAGCGCAGTGGCGAAAAGAACTATATATATCTACCATGCACGTTCCGGATACATTATACAATATGCTGAATCCGGGTATCTGTACGTATATCGGATTTGCTGATAATTATCACCGCACTAAAAATCCAGTATATATTTCGCAAAATATCTATATCTACATTATTATACACTCAGAAAAAAATCCTCCTGCAGCAAAGAGATTCTGCCTGTGGCAGGAAGATTTTCCGCTAAAAATAGCGCCT
>UXGD01006648.1:0-12165 GCA_900474315.1 Torymus auratus
ATTTCGACGCTAAACTTCAAACTGATGTAACTTTTGAAGGAATCAACGTTTCCAATTGTTCAAAAAAGCAAATTAAAACTCTTTCTTTCTAGTTTTAATTTCTTTTTTTTTAAAGTTGCGTGGGACGTTTCTGGACTAAATGGCATAGGTTTAAAGTAGAGAGGAAAAATCGCATAAAATATTCGAGATTAATTTGGTCGGTAAAAAAGTTTGGCAACGGATAATGCGCGTTCATCATTTTTCTCATGTTCTGGAACCTCCAAAAAACCAACAAAATGTGGTGTGGTAGGTGTGCCCCAAAAAAATTTTAATTTTTTGGAGCCCATATTCCGTAGAATTGTACATACATGCCGCCGTCCAGAGTCTAGTTCGTGCGCTGCCGCTATGCGGCGGACCCCTTCCCTGTGGCCTCACGTACCTATAAGTAAGCCGGCTCGAGGGAATATAGCGGCGCGTCGCTTAATACCTCGTCAACCTTTATCACTCAAACATTTCGTTAGTAGATGGTCGTCAGCAACTACCGAAGTTTATTGAGTTATGAATTTATGATTATTTCAATAAATTAATAGGATTAGAAAATTTTAAGTTATTTTCAAGACAAGACAAAATTTTTAAAATTCTTGATATTTTATCGAAAACTCGGAAAAATTCGGATTGTTTTGCCCACGCTTTGCTTATATACCATATAAGTCGTCGTAATTAAAGATTCCACAAGAGGGAGAGCTTTTTACCTTATGCACACAACACAAGTATATACACATTTTTCCTCAACCAGAATGTATCAAAAATGCTGTGCGCCGTTCTCATGCAAGAAAAAGAGATGTATATATACACCTGCAGCAGCCGTCCGTCGAACGATGATCGATCGCGTCCGCGTACAAAAAATCCATTCACCTATTCACCTTTACGTGCATATCACCCGGTCGAACACAATATCCGCTGAATTACGTTTTTTCCGAAGAGCGCAGTTACTCTTCATTACTTACATAAACCGCGCGTGCGCGTGCGATGATGGCACCGCAAGAGCGCAATTAAATCTACATAATCGAGCGAGAGAGAGATTCATTGTGTCAACGCACCGCGTTACCTAACCGCAAGACACGAACTTTTCCAAACGGCGCAACGACGACTCCGAAAAGTGCAGAACCGACAACGGGAGATACGCGCACGGCATAAAAGTCGACGCTACTCTCGCGGGCGGCTTGTTACGCGAATTTCCGGTTCCCTTATTAGCATAGATGCGAATCTTTGGAGCGCCGCAATGACAAAACGAGTCGACGTGACGTGTGTATAGTGTCTCATGGTTGCGAGATGCGCTAGCGACTTGTTGACGACGATTTCCTCCCGGGAAAATACGCCGGTCAAGTGGGGTTTTATTTTGGCGGAGTGGGTTTGGTACAGTTGTTTGCTCGCGAATGTGGAGAGTTTTAGTGTTTGCCGGTCTGGGAGGTTCTATGGTACAAGGAGATTAGATAAAAGCACTTTTAGACGGGTAGCTGATTGATATTTTTATTTTAAGAAATTTTTCTATAGATTGTGGCTGTTTAGTCTAAAAATGGTAATTTAGATTATTACAGCAATTTCCCGTCAATTGAAACGAATCTTTAGCCGCGAATTGTTAATAAAGAGTAATTTTGCACTTTAGAAACGTTATATATCTGATTGAATTAACTTTTAAAAGACTTTGGAATAAAGATCTTTCTGCTGAGTTTATACATGCAGTTTTCATATTAAATGAACATTCCATTATTCTCTCACCCGTCATTAAGCGCCCACTCTCGTCGGTTGAATTATTTATTCTCGAGAACGTTAACTCACCTGTAACACAGAAAAATTGAAAACTTTATTAGCCAACAAGTAACACATTTCAGTATCAAAGAAGTATTATGTTATATATATTCTTGTATTTAACGCAAACTTTATTAATAAAGAAAGAGAGAAAAAAAAACAAATTAGAAGCTGGAATAGGAAGTTAAAGTAATAAAATAGTATTCCCTGAGAGAATTAATCCTCTCGGAAACTGTACTCTCCGCACGCGCCGTGTATAACAGCTTCTTCCGATCCAATAAACATCCGACTTTTCTCGCAATTAGCTTCCTAACGAAACATAACCATCCTCTCTCCTCTCCCGTATATATATATATATATATACCGCAAGAAAATAAAATCACCTCTCATCCACTCTCGTATATATCCCTCTGCACCAACCTGCCTACCTCTTCTTCCTTCCACTACACCACCAGCACAATTTCATTCAGCCGCACTCGGCTACCTCCACTCGTAAAACCCTACAGCTAACATATATACCTAGCGCACAGCTATATAACGCTACTCTCTCATGATTTATGAAAAAACGTTATATCCCCGGCGCCTCGTGCGGGAAAATGACAGTCCACACTGCTGCTGCTGCGTGTATATGCACGGTTAAGGTCGACGCTAATTTTCATATAGAGACCTCGAGGGGAAAAAAAGAGGAGGAGTTGGTTGACCCGAGTGTACACGAGACAGCAGCAGCTTGCGTATATATATGTACGCGCACGCACCGCTCGGCGAACTGAAAACCGTTCGCGTGCATCACACGCGTGCAACGTACGGTAGTATCGTATAGGTATACGTATAAACAAGCGAGGCTCTGTGTGTGTACGTTTATAGTCGCGATTAACACGACAATTAACGGTACACGCGCTCGCACACTGGAGCTATTAATTAGTACGACATTAGTGTGTGTGTGCGAGAGTGTGTAGGTGTAGCTAGGATTTCTTTTCTTTCAAAGCGGTGCGTGAATGAAAATTATGCGCGTTGTTGTAAATGCAAATAATGCGTCTGTGTGTGTGTAGGTGGTTGGTTTGTAGTAGTGAGGATCGATACTCGGTGGCGGTGTGTGATTAGAGCTGATGCTGATTGTCGTGAGATTGGTTTAGAGCGCGGCCGCCACGTGAGCCATGTCGAGTGGAGTTGTGGAAACAGTTTGTTTCATCATTAGAACAGTCAGAGAACTTGAAGTAAATATAATAATATGTAAACAGGAAAATTTTGACATCGGCTTATATTTTTTGACAAATCGCAGGTGTAATCGGATGTAATATATTAGTCATCGTCGTGTGATGATTGTCAAGTTAGTAGTTCATGATCAACCGAGATCGATTCATTATATTATCATTGAATGACCAACTCTCGCGTTGTGGCCTTTATATATATAACGATCATTGCGCGATACGCGTTCGTGAAACTCATGCCATATAATATAACATTATTTATAGCAACCTATATTCTCATTAAGCATACATACATACACGGCGTGATATTAATAATGATCCTTTCCGTAAATATGGTCGCTTACATTATACCTATATATAAAGATAATTTCTCGGAAAACGCACGTTATCGACAACATATATATAATTAACATACATTGGTGGTACTCGGACCCCACGAGAGAGTCCATATGGCTACAACTGATAATTCTTTTTTTATCTCGAACAAATGAATTTAATGCCCCCGCGCGACGATAAGATATACACGTGTATACAACGCGCTAAAAATAATTAATAGATTTCTATCGACTCTGCATATCGTTCTCGTGAAAAATAAAGGTCGCAAAATGGTTAAAAAAAGACGGCATCGTCACCGCGAGATTAAAATTGGCGCCTTATAGCAGCCCGCATAATCCCCGCGCACTCCACAATTAAATTAACGCGCGTGTGTCTCATGATTTATTATGCCATTTCCCGCAACGATCGGTCAATCATTCTTTCATAACGAGAACCGCGATTCGACATAAAATCATTATCATTCTGTATAACATTGTTCCCTAGAATTACAATATCACAAATCCCTCTACAGACGTGCGAAAAGCTCCGCTATAGAAACCGTCGCGGCGGAAGAGCAACAGCCGTTGTCGCCGCCGCCTGTCGCTTTCGACACGACAGTCGTACGGTACACAGCGGCCGTTTCGAAAAAGGAGCGTCGCGCTCGCGGCTGTCGTTTTTGCAGCTACGCGACACGTTTGACTGACCGGGAGAGGCGAGTATAGACACGCGCTTTCGTCATATAAGTAGAGAGAGAGACAGAGGGAAGGGGTAATGCGTATTGGTCGCACTGTGGCATAATTCGCTCGCGATTTTAGCCGCAAGTGGTTGTGCAAAGATGCGAGCACGGTGAGCTGAAAGAAATCGCTCCTGCTAAGTCGTTGCAGGGAATATAAATATATACTTGTAATTTGTTAAGTAGTTCAGTTGAGGTTCCGAGTGGATGAGTTTTGAAATGGTGTTATATTGAGAAATTGATTTTTTTTTTTTTTTTTTTGAGAAATCAGAAACCTCATTAGCCTATATTTAAGTCTTACGACAGCGATTTGACATTGGTGGTTTTTTTTTTACAGAAATGCGTTATTTTTGGTCAGGTCTAATTTTATCTTGAAATCTGTCGGACTATCGTCATTCGTTCTTTACTTTTAGCAAGCCATGACAATATATGAGCTTGCAATAATAGTACATACGTTATAAAATGGATAATAATGCCCCGTAATTATTAGACAATTGTGAGAATATAATATACAACGTGCACACGTACAGGCTGGGAAATTCTATAAGCCCGCGCGCGCGACTACTCTCGCAGGATTTACTCGAATTATCGGGTAATGACAAGGTCGAGAGGCAGAGGGAAAAATTTTCCCGATAAAAATCGCCATAAAATTTACAGCATAAGTGCCGCGGGCCTCCCTTACTCTATTACTGTATATATACAAGCGCGCCCGCCTCCGATAACCTAGTTTTCGCCGCGACGCGAAAATTGCTTTTAATAAAAAAGCACGCCATTACGTGCGAGCGTCGTTACCTATACCTATATATACATGATGTCAGAGTTAACGACCGCGAATGGCTATTATCGAGCGTATGTTTATTTGGCAATAATTCGCTGTACGGCGACTCAAATTCCTTCCGAGATTTTTCCAAGTGTCAACGTCTGTTATCTCCTCTCTCTCTCGCGCTGATAAAGCCTCGCAAAGCTCATTATATTACCATTTTTCCTATTCGCCGATTTTACACGCGCAGCGCCTTTTACTGCCGCGAATTCGCCGCAGCAGCAGTAGCGCGGGCACTTTTCCGCCGTGAAAAATTCATTCGTCTCTCTCTCGCGTGACACATTCCGTAGCGCTCGCCGCGCGCGACACATTCCTCTCTCGGTAAAAGAAACGAAAACACACCCGCGTCGTGCGACACAATCCATTTTTCTTCACCTACCGCGGCACCTGCCTTTTTTATGACCCGTTTATAAGGAGTAACGACGGTGGTATATGGTCGCACGTATATATATATACACACGGTCCGGTGGTAACTAGATTTTTCTTCCCGGTAGAATTGTTAACTAATTACCGAAAAGCGCTTACTTGCGCTTGCTTGCACGTATGTGTATGTGATAAGCACACGTGGGCGATTAAAATCTCGTCGTTTTTGCGCCCGCCTACGCGCTCGTAAATCACGGATGAGCTTTGATTGTTATGTCATGGGCGATAAAAACCAGGAGAGCGTTTGGTAATCTCTCTCTCTCAACGTTTTTTATGGGGTGTAACGTCCGTAAAGTGTAAACGCCCGAACGCCTAATGTGTGTTTAGCGGCGACCGCGCGCGAGTTTTTTTTTCTATAATTTAAAAGGCTGGACGAGCGAGCGTGGGCCGACACGACGTTTTTACGAGAATCGAGGATGATTGAATCCCATTAGGAGTTAGGTAGGCGCCGCGCGTAAAAAGTGTAATCTCGACGCCGCCACCAACGCTTACGTATAATACGTACAGTATATACACATCACGGAGAGGGAGAGAATCGGAATAACAGTTTCACGACTAATGTTATGGAAAATTCGCATTTGAGAGTTATATATCGCGGAGCGTGAAGAAAATTAATAGCCGCCGGTAGTAAGAATGCGCACTGTTCGCGCAAAACTGTTCATTATAGCCGGAGGGAAGCGATCCCAATGATCCGTGCTTAGATCTCATTAGCTTCAGCGCCTACTTGATTTTCTTACGCGCTCGCGCGCAGCGTTGTAACCGTTACGCAATTACAACCGTACAAAATATAATTCACTATCATTGTTTGCCTATATTGTTATACGAAAAATTTATACGAAACGTATATATAAAAATATCCCTATAATATCTATCTTTTTCCTATACTCGACCCTAAACCACTAATCCCCAGCCTCGCTCAACCATCCATTCCGACATATATACCGTTCGTCAAACAATCCTCGTATATATATACCGTATATATCCATACCCACCCACACTAACCGCGCTATCATCCCTGTTAAGTAACGCACGATCGAAAACCGATACATCGGCACCGTAATCCTCGTGCGCCTGCGCGTGTCCGATCTATCCCCGTAATTTTCCGAACGCGCGCAGGTGCGTGCGATGCGGCGGCCTATAAGGAAAGCACCGTTGCGCACAATGCAAAATCGCTGCCGCGTCAAATTGCGATTCAGGCACGGTTCATCGAGCAACTGCGCGAAAGGTAAGTATAACGGGCTAGGCTATAGTCTATCCTTTTTAACATGCGAGCGGCGTGTGTGTGTAGAGTGTTCGAGGAAGAGAGAGTTGGGAAAATGTCGCGGGTGATGCGGTTTTGGGTGGACGACTGCGTTCAATTGGGTAACGAGAGAGTGGATGGACTAGATCCGTAATGAGTATGGAGGTGTTTTTTTTTCTTTTTCTTCGTTTTAATTGAATTAAGGTTGGCTGCAACGTTTGGCAATAGCGGTGAGTTTGAAATCTTGGAACGGAGCGGAATGGCGCGTAAAAAGGAAGGCATCAGCGTGAAATTGAAATGTATATATATTTATGGATGAAGATTGAAATGTAGCCGTGGAAAAGTTTCGTTCTCGGGGCGATTACTACAGCGTTATATTCCGCAGGTTTCTATCTCTCTCTCACTCTCTGGGTATAGCGAAAATAATTGCCGTTGCATGATTTCCATTTCAAAATTTGGCCACGATAGCGTAATTTCATTCGCGCAATGCCACGGATATATAAAACGGCGGGTATATATTCGATGAGGTGTTCTGAAATACATGCATTTGAATAATTTCTGGAAACGATTTTATATATCTCGTGGATACGATAAACGTGAAACGTTATTTATAAAGAAGTATAGTATATTTTTAAACATCGAACGAACTTTTATGTAAAAAAAAATTGTGTTCTCAAAGTAAGATAAAAGAAACTCCTCCCTTTCTCCCGTTTGCGAAACGATCATTCTACATTTACCTCGCCCATCACTCACTCAATTTGGGACAACAGGAAAAAGCTTCGCGAGAGAGCAATCTTTAATAATATTATACAGATAACCTGCACTCGATTAACCTTGATATTGTATTGTCTTGCCTAAATATTTAAGACAATAATCGATACAATATTTATATATACAGTTTTCGATACAATATCAAGATTTTGGTGTAAAGAATCTAAAGAATCTTGTCTTGTCTTGAAAATAACTAAACATTTTCTAAACGTAATAATTTATCGAAATAAGCATAATTCAATAAACTTCGGTATTTTCGGACGACCATCTACTAACGAGATGTTCGAGTGATACAGGTTGGCGGGGTGGTAGACAACGCGCGCCTATATCCCCTCTATATAGCCGAATAACTTAGGTACGTGAGACCACAGGGAAGGGTTCCGCCGCATAGCGGCAGCATGCGAACTAGGCTCTGGCCGGTGGCACATAGATGGCGGGAAACATCAAATTTCAAATTTGGCATTTATTTATACTTGTGCCGAAATTTTATTGTTTTTGTATTAAATCTAGTGTATTTTTATATTAAATTACATTTCGTTACATTATTTTTAAAATTCAGTAACATTTGTAACTTAAAAGTTTCTTAAATTTAAGGACATTTTTAACAGTAAATCATTTAAAAAGATCTGAATTCCAAATACCTGGGGGTGCCAGTTCCTCGCAAAAAAGAGAGCTACGGAGACGTACGACGATGAACAAGACAGTTATTTTAAAAACTTACGTGGACCTCTAATTTTTTAAACAGTCGACTCGCTTTTTGCCGCACGTTTACGTAACTCCAATATGATCAAGAATTTCAAGACAAGAATGAAAATAATACTTTTAATATTGGCTGAAAAGACCAAGACAAGAGAGAAATTTTCAAGAATTTCCAAGAGCGAGACAATAACTACAGAAATATTGTATTGTCTTGCTCTCGTGCAGCCCTACTACCTACACCTCGAATCACTTCCGTATACATCCTCCACAACCACACACACACATACGCGACCCTCTGATCACCACCTCCGCTGCGTTTATATATACCGTTCGTCGCCCGATATCATGGCAGCTCGTACGCGAATCCAATCGCCGTACTTACACGTGCGTTACGGATTTCTTCGCTCTCGTCTTCGCACAGCACAGGTGAGCGGCGAGTCGAGCAGTGATGCAAGTGCCGAGTGTTTTGAAACGCCCACAGCGTTCGACCCATTAAGACGAGACCGGAATGGCACAGATGGGCGGCATCTCGAGGTAGATATGCCTGCGTTTGGTCGCAGTCGTGCATATGGTTCTCGCGAGGGAATCTTTGGTAAGTCGTGATTTATTTTAGAGTGAGGTCGTCGTTTTTTTTGTATATATAGGTATATGAGGAGGGTGAGTGGAATCTGTGCAAGAATTGCGAAGAGATAGATAGATACGGAGGAAGTAATCGCACCTGGGTAACACTATAGCGTTTCTACCTGCGTATAGGCGTTGTTCTAGTTTTTTTCTTTTTTATATATAAGTATAAAAACTTTCTACTTTTTCAAAGTTTTTACACTCACCTTACATAGATATGTCAAGGATGCAGTACCTCTGCAGCAACAGATTGAAATTACATATCCACTCACCTTCGATGAACAACAATACACACATCATGCGTATTGTATTCTCGAAAAATTGCTTATTATACGCGGAACGACGCTATATAACCCTCGCCTCGCTCATTACCATACAAATCATCGTTCAATCTCTTCATCATCGAAATATCGCGGGCAATCGCTCTATACCTCAGCGAGCAAGTTACTCAAAGTATATAAATTGGGTTACCGCGCCGGCGTTACGCGAGCCTGATGCAACGCGGCGCTTTTCGTATGTACATAAAGCCGTGACATCAAAGTTTCATACTCAGAACGCGAGCTTCGACCTATCGTAATAATGATCGAATTGAATTTACATGCGCGCCTCTCTTATCGAAACATTATGTTGTTCCTTAGTAACACGAGGAATTCACGATCCAACGTAACAATGGCGGAAGTTACAAGTATGTTATCGGCCCTTCATGCGCACTAGAAGCGAATAAATATTACAAGTGAAAGACGCAGGAGTTTTCCTCGCGGAGGTATTTCAGGGTCTCCGAGGCGGCGGCCAGCGTATAATACGCTGACATAACGCGAGCGCGATTACCGTGAGCTGCGTATTATAAGATAAAACGTGGCAGCGCGCGTAAAAGGAAGAAAAATGCATGTAGGAGCGATCTGACGATGGCGCAAGCGCGCGTGATGCGATGGTAAAGGCGGCGGCACGGCCGTTTGCGCGAATTTCGCAGCGATTCGAAAGGTTTTTTTTTCTTTAAACACGGCTTTGTGTGATGTTTGAGCTACGAATTAATACGGCGGATGGAACTAGTTTTTGCTTCGTTATGATTTTCACTTTGTTTTATTGTCTTCCCGGAATATGTCTCTTAAGTGCGCGAGGTGTGATGATAAAAAAATGATTTATCAACGGTGGAACAAAAGCGTATATTATTTTTTCTTTCGCGAGTGCAGATCCCGGAACGACAATATTAAGTATTTATTCTACGCGTCCGAAAAATATACGTTTTTCAAAGCGCGCCGCAATAACCGCGTTTATCATATATACTTTACGCGCTCCTTTTTTCTTTTTCTTTATTAATTATGCGCGAGTGTGACACTGTATACAGCCGCGGTAATGGTGTCAATGACACGCTGAATGAATTCCTTCAACGTGATGTATATATTTTACGCGCTTATATACATATGGTATACACACGTATATGTAATCGACGGAACGAAATGTAAGATTGTTTTTAACGTTTTTTGCGCTCTCCCTTTTTTTATACACACCCGAGTATAGCAATAAAACTCAATGCCATAATATACCCGCGCCGTTACACGTGTGTACCCAAAAACAACTCTTCCGCGCTTTTACCTCAAAAACATCCATCGCGACTTTTTCTCCCTTTACACGTATGTTGCACGATGTAGGTATATTATCGAGGCAGAAAAAAGAAGCTCTCGCTCGCAGGCGCGCTTCCGTTGCGTCACATGCGTAATTGTACAGACCGCACGTCGTAAATTTATATACGTGCACTTTTGAGTTACGCACTGGATTTCGCATTTTCCTCACGCGTATACAGTATAGGTAGTGGCTATAACGTCTCAATATACAGACTGCATACATACACGTGCGGCGCTTTCTCCGGTCATAAGTCGGCACGAGCGATATACGAAGGGAGTAGTGTATATAGCGGAAAAGAGAAAGGTACATGTGTATGCGTGCGTCTGTAGAGGTATAGCAGAGAGGCGCGCAGGAAAGAGGAGAAAGAGAGAAAGAAACGAAACTCGGGCAGCCGCTCTCGCGTTATACGAGAGAGGGAAGTCGGAAGAGCGCAATTATACGCTGGTTATTCCCTCTCGCGCTCTCTTTATCCCGTAATTCGAGTTTTTAGCGAACCAAGGGATATTAATATAAGAGAGGGATAACGGGAGCTGCGAGGATTGTTCAGGTTCGATTATTGTGGTGGCAGAGAGACTTTAATAAAGAGGCGACGTTTAGGAATGAGCTGCTGGGTGGTTTTCCGTAGTTATTACGGGATTGTCGCGATGAGGTTTTTTCTTTTATCGCCGATAGAGTGAGGCCTTCTTTTTTGTCCAAGAGTAATATTGTGTACAGTAAGGAACGGTCTGGTTTCATCTAGATTTGCGAGATTCCTTTTGTAAGAAGTTTATTATTAACTTAATGTTATATGTCTTACTTCGGATAAGGCCGGGAATTGGATGTCGGAAATTAAATTGTTGACAGATGCCAATCACTCGAGATATAAAGATACGCGATATACGTGTATGACAATTGTCGGCAATAATTATAGTTCTATCGTTGAGCTCGACAATAATTGAAGGCATGTGAATAAGTATATATTGTGTAATTTTGGCTATATCCGTGAAATAAATTTTCTAATATGTAAAATTAAGCCTGCGAACACCGTCGCGTATACTTTCAGTAACATAAACACAACTTTAATCTTACGTAAAACAATAATTCGCCAGAAGCGTGATATATACAGCACACGACCCACCGTGCGCACATCATACATAATATAATTACCCCGAATTAATATCTCTTAAATGCCTCGTTTCTCATTTTAAAATCTCTCGTAAAGACCAATTACGACTCCAACTTATTAAATCAATCATCATTACCCTCCCTAAAAACGACACTCGGCTCCAAACTTCCTCCAAAAGTATATATAGAAACAAACTTTTATTCCAACCACATCTGCGCGAAATATTCTACGTACACAGACCGTCAGCTCGTGCATGTTGCAGCGGTTAAATACCCACGTCTCTCTACGACGCTGACGACAATTACTGCAATATAAGGCGTGGTACATTAATTCGGAGAGCGAGAGAGAGCAGCCGACCACTGCTCTAATTTATCGTTAATTTCGCGAGAGTAGGAGAACGCATATAATCCTCCGCGTGTATGTATGTACGAGAGAGGATATTTCGACTGGGTGTATACAAGGTTTAATTAGGGGCTTGCCCGCGCGACGCGCGCACATTATGTCACTCACGACCGCCGCCGAGTTTAATTTTTGAACTCATATATTTACTTTATATTAGTAACTATTTATTTAAATGCATTTTCTGGTATGAAAGATTCAAGAGTAATTGATTCCAAGAATATTGGCTTCTTTAATTTAAAATAATATTTAATGTATTTTAATAAATGTTTACTAAAATGATGATTTTTTTTTATTATTTAATAAATATTTCTTTGTTTAAAAAAATTATTTACTCAACTCAAAAGATTTATTTGAATTAAGTAAATTTCTTTTCAGTGGACTATTTACTCGAATAGTAGAATAATATCAGAACAATGC
>UXGD01006649.1:0-12164 GCA_900474315.1 Torymus auratus
TCACAAATATTTCCTTTCCAATCTATAATTACTTAACATAGTTTTTATCATCAATCTACGCAATGTTTTATTAAAAATTACGATCGTTATAATTAATTCTTTGCAATCTAAATATTTCCAAAATTTACCTAATATTACTAATAACAAACGCTAATTTCTTATGAACGCACATTTTTGACACAAAGTGCGCGCGCAGTTCAATTTTGAATCGCGCTCGTTACATAGTTCATGACGATATCATCAATTCACGCTGAAAACCAATAAAATACTAACTATATATAACAAAATTATATATTACATTTAAAAGAATAAAAGAAAATCCCCGTAATTTTTCACAAACCACAACGATTTCTCTCTTCCTTTCTTTTCTACACTCACAACTCAGGCTTACCAGCACAGTTGCGAGCTTGCGAGCCAGTGTCGAGCGGATTCGAAGCGCCGCAGGCCAACGCCGTATAGTCGTGGCAAGTGGGTTATCCGCGGTTACCTCCGCCCCCCGTGGGCGAGACTTCTCCTTTCGGCGCCCACGCGATATCTTCCTCGATCGGCTCATCTCCTGCGAAGGAGAGAGAGAGAGGAAAGAAACGCGGTAATAACGGGGAAGTTATGAGGCGCTCGGTCGGCGACGAAATTCGCGCGGCCCTGGGGGAGAAAACTTAGGGGGATTTAATGCGCCAGACGCTGGTAGTTACGCCGAGGAGTCGATAAGTGAACCAAGTTAGAGAAGCGGCAGCTCGGGAAAATGCTGCTCGCTCTTGAATCTCCGACACTGGACTATTTCAGGAATGAGTTTTTACAGTGTAGTCGGTCGAATTTTCAGTTTTAAAGCGGGAACGTCGGTAATTAAACGGAATTAAAAGTTTTTTTTTCGCGTTCCAAAAAATTAATTAAGTACTTTCTCCCCCAACATGCACTAAGTAGCTCTTATAATTACATTTCTCAATGGACTTGTTAAAAAATTATTTTTCAAAAGGTTAAATAACGTGAAAACTGACTAAAAAGTAAAATGCAGTTAATTACGAAAAGAATACGTGTATTTATGAATTATTCGTATAATAATTCATCTATTATCAAGGATATCTTTGGAACAATACTCTTGTGTAAATTTCTTTTAAGTGCCCCAAGTTTTTTCGCGTTAAAAGTTTTGCGGTTACTTTTAACCCGCAAGCTCTTGCACATGCAAATACAAGGCTGTATAAAAGAAAATTTACATAACGTAGAATAGTGCAGCCTTTCATATTGTATAATGAAACTTTGGACGGGAAAGTGTAGCAATGAGGCATCAACGCCTGAAAAAGTGTGCCTTTTTTTGCAATAATCATCATTAACACTAAAAAGGGAAAACCTCTTTGTTATACGAACCAGTCGAGCATTAGGTATACGCTCTTACAAAGAAGTACTTAAATAAATTAAATTCTGAAACGTAAAAGGCAAATTAGTTCAATTTCAAAGCGAATAAAATATTAAACACGTCTGTACTACAAAGGGCTTTCGTCGCGGCTAACGTTATTTTAAATTAAATCATTATTTTTTTTCATTGTTTTAAAAAATAAAAGCGGCTTTTCTCGCTGTAAAAACATTAACTTTTTCAAAAAGTGGTCTTTTATAACATATCAACACTTGTTAGGACAAAATAAATAAAGCGGATGTGCAAACGATTTTGTAACGCTTGAAAGAAATTAAGTTTATACAAATTAGTTTATATAAAATTGTCAGAACAGCAAGGCATTATTTGCTAAATTGAAGATAACAAAGTTTTGTTACAGTGACGAAAAAAATTTGTTATGTTAACAATGTATTTACTTGCCTAACGAAGTTTAACTTAGTCATAAACTTGTTGGGAAAACAAACAAGACTTGTTGTTTTTTAGTAAAAAAAAAATAAGTTGACCTCGTTAAGCAAGTTTTCTTGCTGCTATATATAGCGACTTCTTTACAACGCGATAATAGACAGACAAACACTAACTAAACTTTGTACTTTCTATTCTATACTGTTAATCTCGAAATCGCGAATTTAGTTGAATTTTGATTACATAAATAAAACCCTGTAACAGTTCGAATTCATATATCCACGTACGGCTTTCATATCAGATTATCCACAAGCTGTAAAATCCTATCGCTACCCACCTCAGCACGTGCCCCTGCAATACATCTCTCGCATACATTCTCTTCTCATTTACTATATTTCATTCGCCTACCTTCTCTCTCACACACTCACAAGGTCCCAGCGGCAACAGCGAATCTAGCCGCGCCGACGATTTATTTAACGATCCACCGGGATCTTCTCGCGGCGCGCGAGCCCTTAAATCGCCCGAGCGAGAATCTCACCTGGAAACTACTGCGGCGGCGGTCACTTGCCGCGTCGGCGGCTCCTGCAACTTCCTTCCTCTTCAGCGCGATCTACATATGCATGAAGAAAAATTTACCGAACGCCCCTAGCGCCCCCCGCCGGGGGATTTACCGCCTCGCGCGAATTTTCCTCCCTCTGATCTTCCTTCTCCTCACGTTTTCGAACACGACGAGGCGCACGAATTATGACCGTCCCGGGATGAGCACTGCGGGATTTAAATAATAGGGCCGAATTAAGTTTATAACTGCTTGGTAGTCTGTGTGATTTGGGAAAATTAAGTCGCGATAATTCTCAGAGTTTACTCAGGGGTAAGAAGTTTCGTTTTTATTTTAAGAGAGTATAAGGGATTTAAATATTATGGTGCATCCGGTAAGATCTACTTTTCAATACTTACTGTATTTCAAATTATTCCTAAAAAATCATACTATTTTTATACTTTATATTTATTCACTTCTTACGTGCAAAATCTCTACGGCTCAATATAACTTGAATACAGAATCAAATGAAATGCCTCCCCAAATAAATTCCAAAAGAAAAGAAAATTAATCACTGATTAATACTAATATTTCCAGTGGAATTTGTTCGTAATTTTATTTTGACCTGAAACTGGGTCATCTCCACTAAGAACTTTGCTTGAAATAAATCTTCAATACAGTGGAATTTCCAAATGGTATCAAAATTATGCAAAGAAAGAATTTTCCCTTAAAATTCACCCAAAAAGTTGTTCCTTATTTATAGCAAAAATTCTTATAGAGACATTTCGTTTATTATTCAGTAAAATTCTGCATTACTTCCAGTTGAGCCACCTTAGCAACAGAGAAACCAATCAATCAATCAGCGGAGCATTCTTCGTTTATTCGCGTGCTATCTACCCTCCTCATATTCTGCCGCTTCATATTCCTACCTCGCTCTTGCGGATATTATGCGGATATCCTCTTCCCCGACATTCGCATATCCACAGGTATATTTGTGTAAACCCAGACGAGGAGTTCACCTCGCGACAGCATCTCTCATCCGAATTTCATGACCGTTGCTGTATACGCATGAAACATTTATCGCGGGAAAGGTGCTATTTTTACTACTATTCTCTAGATTTGAATACTGCGAGTTCTGTCTACCTATCTTGAAATTTACCTGAATAACTCGAATTTCTCGATTGAATTTCACAACCATTTTTTTGCAATTATTTTAAAAGCTGTAACTTTGGTCGCACTCTTTTATATAATGGACTATAAGATTTGCTTGGGAGTAAAGTTATTTTCAATTCCTAGGTTTCTCTGACAAAATTATAAAGTACTTTTAGCCATTAAAACTTGTTCGAAGTTAAAAATTATATCTGAAAGTTTGAATTGGAAAGCTGCTTTTTTGCATACATTCTAAAAAGACTGTAATGGTCCTCGTACGTATTACCGGAAAAGTTAAAACTTAATTCATCAGTTCTTGAATACGTTACTACTACATCTGCAACTCTGTTTCCAAAATTTTAGTTATGAATTATAGAACGTTATGCAGTTTGAATCCAGATATGCGCATGTATATTTATGAAGTCTCGGTCTGTTATGGAGAGTACATGTCAGAAACGATATTTGAACAAGTCATAACATAAGATAAAATATATGTTAGAATATGCTAGAATAATCAAAAAATATGAATAAAATGTGAGTATTATTATATTTTTCAAAAATTGTATGGGTATTGAGACTTCTTCATTCTTTTGAAAAATAAAATTTAGCTACATATTCATCCAGAATGGACAAGAGCATATTTAACGCCACCATACTTTAGAATCGCACTAGCTTGGAAATAGCGCGAAAAATATAACTAAACTAATATAATAACTCGCGATATTTTTACTTCGTAGCACAATTCCAGCGCATATATAAACACAAGCACCGCATATATATCGAGGACAGATTACCAATTTTTTTTTACACTTACATTATTCAGCCATCTAGCACACCCGACGCATTTCTCTTCTCCCAAAAATTTGAAAAAAAAGGCGCAGCATTTTTCTCTCCCCGCATCAAAAATAGACTGGGCGCTCACAGCTCGTAAAACCCATGCATGCCGCGCGAGGTCTTTCCGCACGGCCGCGAAAATTTGAAATTCCATTCCGGACTGCTGCCAGATTCGCTAGAGTTCTGTGCCCGATCCATCACACACCCCTTCTCGCCCTCTTTCTCTCCTTTTATTTTTTATATTTCAGCCATCCTCTTACGTGGACTTTAGCTCTGGGGCACGCGCGCGCGCTTTTTTCCCACAGCGAGCGCGCGTTTTCTCTCCGTTGTTTGCACGTACCTTTTTACAAGGGCGGGTGAGGAAGAGAAAGAGAGGAGGAGGGTTGGCATGATCTCACGGGAGACGTGCGCGCGTATGTGAGGAGAGACGAGAGTATGTGTGTGCTTGCCCGAGACTCATTTGGCTCGCAGGCCAAGTACGCGATGCATCATACTGCATCATTCCGCGCAGGTTCTTCTTGCCCGTATATATACTCCCCCGTCGTCCGGTGCTAGAGAAATAGTTCATTGAAATGGCCTTTTGTATTTTTTATTTCTTTCATTTTTGTGTTCCCGAAGGATGAAGCTTTTTTCGCTGGGTCGGAAATTTCGCTTTGGCCTCAACAATTGTCAGAAAGATTGTGTGATTCATTCTGGTTATTATCTTTTTATCAGAATAAAGAACAAAGTAATATCAGTTTTTAAATGACCTTATTTTAAATCAGATGCCAATTATGAAATATATTATCTTTTATGTGTCGCTGCAAAGATAATTTTCCAGTAAAATTTATCGTAAAATTCAGGTAAAATGAGAAACGACAGAATATTCTGCATTTGTGTCAATTGTCACTAATTATCCAAAGAAAATCTAACTGAAAATTTTTACCGATACATTCTGTAAATTTTGCAATTAATAAAACTTGTCGTGATTTCCAGAAATAGTATATTACGACACAAGTCCAGTAAAATCCTTTTTTACTGGCCATGGTCTGTATACTATTTTTCCGGCCGGAGGGCAGAAAAATTGCTTTGATTTCAAGATACTTTGTACAAAACTCGCGTATTAATTTTCATTTTAAAATAAATAGAGTAGCGTTTGCACCAGTACGCTTCATCGTGAGTATCAGACAAGAAAACATAAAAATATAATCCATGATGCGATTTACATAGCATGCAGGTTCTGGTGTTTTAAGTCTTCGTGTAATTTTTCAAATTAAATATTTATTTTTCATAATTTTTTTAATAATATTACGTGTAATACACTTTTTTACTTGATAAAATAATTACGTACATGCTTGTACACAAACAAATTTCACGGTGCAAAAAATTGCCAATTCGCTCTTCCATGATTATAATCTGCACTGTAATTTGCACTATGAATCTACTTTTTTCCATAAAAAATTCGTCTAATATAGAACTCAATTACATTTCAAAAATTTTAATTTATAGATTTTATAAATTATAGTATTAAAATTTGTCAATTATACAATTTGCGTCTACGTATGATTATAGATATAGAAGTTTAACACAAACTCTACCGATTTTGTAGCCACTAATTCTTCTCAAACTTGTAAAATTTTGTTGTTACGCGATTTATCCATGTGTAAAATCGTTTTCGCTTCGTCAATTTTGTAAAACGCCAAAAGTATACAATCATTTCTCTGTTTTAAATTAAAATCCGCGAAAACAACGTAAATTGAATAATACAAAAATATCTAACAAATACTATGTAAAATATTTTGTTTGACAATTTGTTCTTGTAAATTACAAATTTATAAAAATGAGCACTCTACTCTTTACATCCTCTTTTGTGTTTTTATCGTATTTTTTTTTTATTAAAAATCTTCTTACTTTTTAACTTTTTTACTTATCTCCGCAGCTTTATCAAACTGTCCCTCTTAAAGTCCATTCCCTCCCATCATTTTTCATGTCCCGCTTCACTTGTCTTTCTCACTTCCACCTCATATAGTGTTTCGCCCTATCTTAGACTTTTCTCTTCTGCCCCGTGATTTTTCATTCCGTGCGCACTCCTTTCCGTGTTACTTTACACTGGGAGTAATTTCATCGCACGTGATACAACGCCTCGCGGCTGAAAAATTGACGTGCTCGATATTAACCCCCCGACATGAATAGATGGGGCAAAGATTACCGTCAACTCAATCAAAATCAGTCCGACGAAATTCTTTCAACTGTTTCTATTTTTTTCTACAATTTCTTCCATAAAAATACCCATCATCCCACAGCTACGTATATATTATACTGCGCCCGCCCTAAAACACACCAACACAAAGGCGCGCTTTATTAAAGTTTAAGCGCGACTATAAAAGGGAAAACGCATTTCATAATCATCACACGCGCGAGCCGTATGCGCGCAAGCCATAAACACCGTAAGCGCGCGGGGATCCTCGAGTTGACGATCGAAAAAGGATAGAAAATATGCTAATCCTCCCCTGTGGCTCTTTATTCCGCGAAACAGCGTTAATACACCGAACGAGCGTTCGCCCCTCGCCGCATTGTGTATACGTGCGCGCCGCTTCTATATATACGGTTTTAGAGAGCGAAGCAGTTGGACAAGTTGAGCGTCGACCGCGGAACGATCGAAACTTCTCTCATTAAAATATCACGTTGCCTATTATGCAAGAGACTCGCGTTCGCTATGGCGAAACACCATAAATCGTAAATTCATGCGCGCGCACCTTGCAGCGGAATAGTTTTCAATCAGTTATGTTCTCGATATTTATGCGAGAATATTATACTTTAATGTACTCGTAACGTTTAAATGTTCTCGTAATGTTATAGATCGTTTTATTATTTATGAAGCGAAATCTTTTTTTTACACTTTCCTGGAAATTTTCATTAATTGTACCTTTTCTTTTTCTGTTTCAGGTAAGAACTGTTTTTAAAATGCATTTCCCTTGAGCGCAGTGCCAGTACGTATGTATTTATTTAAATATAACATATATTGATGCCTTATAAAAGGATTTGTTAACATTACAATTCGTATTAAAACAATTGTTAAGCTTCAGAGCAATGGACAGAAAATCATTGAATTTTTTTAATTTTTTACTTTGCCATCACTACCTTAACCAAAACAAAAAAAAAGAAACAAATGGATTTATTCCGATACATCGAATTTCCGAACGAGAATTTTTTCATTTCTCGCTTACAAGCCCAGCATACACGAGCAATCAGCATAAATTTCGACCGCAATAATTTGTCGTCGCACCCCCAAAGACCCGGCGAATTATTTCGTTTCCCGGATTCGCTTGCAAAAAAAAGCGTACACCCAGGACACAGAAATCCGATCGGAACAGATTTACGCGATATTGGTTTAACAATGCGCCGGCCGAGTTATCACCCTCATGTGCGAGCGGCCGCGTGGTTTATTAAAAAAAATCGCCGAGCCACGTTGCTTTGCAGACACGGGCATTCGGCATTTGTCATCAGGCGCACTCAATACTTCCCGTCCGAGTGATTATCGCGCGCGGACCGTTGATTATTCGCGTTTAATCAAAAATTCGAATGCACGCGCGTCTTCCCTCGTTTTTCATGATTGCCGTCGTAAAACTCACGCGAGAACCATACACGGGAGAGAGAAAAACGCGCATAAATGCGCCACGACCGGCCGGGCGTAAAAGCGAAGATATAACAATGGTGCATTGTCGATACGTCGCTGGCTGCGCGCTTCTAACAGTGACTTTTGCGCGTTCGCGTGCGATTGGTGACTTTAACTACCAATTGCCCGGGACACGACCGGGTGCGTCGAACCGAGAGAAAAAGAGCGAGCTTGTGTAGAGGCTAAAAGTGAATAAACAAAGTATCGGGTCAGCCGGAAAAAATACCTTGATCAACGGGGCAAATAAATCCAGCCTAATTTATACTTCTCGCTTTCTCTCTCGTTCTCTCGCTTTTCTCTTTCTGTGTGCCCGCTCAAAGCCGACGGGCGCTCAGTACTTTTGCATTTATTTTGTTTGCAGTCGAGAAAGTTTGGAATGGAATGCCTGTGCGTATGTATTTCTGAGGCCTATTGTTTTTCAAAGCTCTGTAGGGAACAGAATTTTACTTTTGTAAAGGCTCTTTGTGCGTTTCTTGTTTCTAAATAAAATACCGATAAATTA
Source organism: Torymus auratus (assembly GCA_900474315.1). NCBI lineage: Eukaryota > Metazoa > Arthropoda > Insecta > Hymenoptera > Torymidae > Torymus > Torymus auratus. Next base: position 8,465 of record UXGD01006649.1, read on the forward strand.
TAAATAATATTGAGAGAAAATTTACATCATCATTGCCTCCCAAAAATTAGTTTTCCGTTATTTAATTAATAATTTGAATGTTAATAACAAGCGTATATACTTGAATCCTAACTATATCCTAATATCTTATCAGAGTCTATAACGTTAACATTGTACAGCAGGAAGAGGCAAGTAAAAATGATAGTTGCCGTAAATCTTAAGCGATAACACCCAGACTCATCTATGTCAAGGATCTATTTACCCATTAAAAAAAATAACGTAGGTATATAGTCCAAATCTTCCAATAACACCGACACCGATCAAAACAGGATGCGCACGCGCGCGATTACAAAGGACTCTCGCTATTATACAAAGGACTGTGCGATGCACATACGTCTCGGGTATTAGAACTGAGAGCTTGCGCTCACTTCGAGCTTGTCCAAGCAGTCTTAGTCGAGAAGAGTACTAGGGCGTATCAAGGAACAAAGCGCACCGCGCCGGCTGTAATGCGCGCATGCAAGCACAAAGTTGTGTCGCGCGGAGGGAGCTCGAAATCGGTGAAGAGTATTATACGCGCATGTGTACACGTCGGGCGCACAGTCTCGTTCGAGTCCGCACGTCGCTGCCGAACAAGAAGAAGCCTTTGCAAGGCCGAGTTAACCCTTGCGAGCGGCCATATATATCGTACGGTTGAGGTAGAGTCCGCGTGTGCTGCTGGCACATTCACTTTCTCGTTCTCTGTATATCCCTCTTTCGTACTCCCCTGTGTATAAGGTATACGTGTGTCATGGGTACACGTATAGTACAGGGTCCCTTGCTCTCTTGCTTTGTCTTATGCAGTTTTGGAATTCAGCTGATTTTCTTTGTACGCGTCCGCACGTGTTCTTGGGCAAATTGTTGTCTGTCTGCCATTGTTTTACAAGCGCGCGCGGTGTGTATAATTTATGGGTTTAACGCTGTTCGCAGTGGATATGCTGCCGCTGTATGGTGTAATTTAAGTTTAGGAACTAACTTTATTAATGTTATATAACAGCAATTATTTTGCACGAAAGGACGAGCGCACACACTGATATACACGTTGTTACAGTATTAATAATAATAATTATGAAAGTTTGCATAATACGCAGATACCTTAATACATTCATAAATTAAAAAGAAAATCATTACAGAAAAGCTCCCATAATCCTCCCATCTATTCCTTCTCTTTTCCCGCATGCCATATCTCCGCTCCACTGGCAATTTCAGGGCGTATACCCCCAAAGAGGCCTCAATCGCTCACCGCCTATATCCTCCTTCCCCACCTCTCTCTCGCTATTACAAAATTATTATTCACTCGTTTGGCCCCCAGCAGGCTATCACTGACCGCTTCCGTGCGCAGCGCCAGGCGTTCTTTGATCGCTACATATATATATCAGAGCTCGCTTCGAAGCGCGTGTATAAGGGACTTTGATCGCGTCGAGTGCGATACGCGGTTTGGCTCGCTGGCGAAACGCTCCGAGGCTGTTTGCACGATACCGAGAGTTCGCGGGATGATATAAACGAGTAGAGGGGAGATGGGCGAGGTATACAGACAATAAACTTTGTTATAAGGCCTCCGGGGAGTTGGTAGACGGAGGATTGTAGAATGATTTTCGAAGCGTTACTAAATTCAATTTTCTCGAATTTTAAAAGAGTTTGAATACGAGAGATATCATAGATAAAAGAGCCCTTGTATAAGTAATATATTCATCCTTTATAAATATTGCGTAGGTCTGAATCCTATCTAAAAGGATATCACACAATGGGTCATCTTTCTAGTATAAACGTTATCTTTCACTAAAGGCGTATCACAGAAGCATTACGGTTTTATTGCGGTCTATAAATTTGTGAGATGATGTACGTCCACGTATAGTAAAATGTTTCATACCTTCGTAAATAATGAAAAAGGCAATACTTCACGATTTCTTTATCGGAAAGAGCGTTTTATTCTTGCACGATATTTCACATCAAACGTCAATTTTAATAGTGACTATTTAATAAATGTGCCAGAGAAGTTCTCTCGCGCGCGGGCATTATTGGATTGGAAGAATTATTTTTCCTTGATGAGCTTTTCTTCCGTTTCCGGTTGAGAGAAATAAGTTTTATTGCGCTACAAATCTTAAAGTTTTTATTATAGCACGCGCCCATGCACGGCTCTGCTCGTAAAATCTTTTCCTGTCTTTTATAGCACTTAGATGTAGATAAATGAGGAAGTAATCCCATCAAAATTATATATAAAACTGTGGTGTAAAACCTGGCGATAATCGATATAGATTCGTAACCTACGTTGTATCAATAGTTGACACATTTTCATAGGTCAACCAACAACAATTATTTATACAAAATCTCAACATAGTTCTAAATTTTGCAATAGAAATCATAAGTTGACAATTTAAAAAAAAATCACAAATGCTGATAATCTTGCACCTCTTAATCCCAAAGTACAATAGCCTTCTCCTGATAAATTCGCAAAGCACTTTCAAGTATGCTCTTGACGGTGGCGCGAGCCGTCCAATATCTATTAATACGCTCTATTATTTCGCCAAAGCACTTGCACGGGGCGTCCCTACAAAGGCGCGGTCAGCTGAGAGTCTAATCAAGGGGGTAATCGGAATGTCTCGTAATTACAGGCTAAATTGAAATTCTCGAAACGATCCGAGCGATAACAGGGAAAGAGAGAACGAGAAGTGACTCGCGCGATGGCCGTTCCAGATTTAGAGGACGAGAATAGAGCGAGAGGGTAAAAAAAAGCAACTCTGCGCTGGAGCAGAGAGGATTTTCCCGGCTAGAATGTTCGAAAAGATCATTGTTAGTCGAAAGAGCTTGAAGTACTTTTTATTAAATAGCGTATCAAACAAAACATTTTCTCTGAAATAAATTCAAATTATCGGGTGTAAAAGACGTTAAAGTTCTGAAAGCCGTATATAGATCGCAGACGAGCGTCTAAAACGCCGTTGTATAGCGACGCGTCTGAGATATTTATCCTCTGAAAATTCCGAGCGACCCGGTGCGCGTCTGACGGCACCCGACTTCATCTACTGTCATGCATCAACGCGTGACGATTCCTTGGGCCATGCTTTACAGGTGACGGTGTAGATAACGTTTTGTTAAAAAAATTGACGACATTCCTTTCTTACAATTTCATCTACATAGGTAATCATGTTTATTTTAGATTTTAGATGCGCGATTCAGTTCAAACTTTGTAGGAGTATGTATTGTATTTTATTTATATTTAAAAAAGTCATCAATTATTCATTATAATACATAATTATTATCAACAAATGTTGAAAAGTATTAGTGTCGGGCAAGATAGACAATTTCGCTCGCAATAATTTGATTGATTTTTTGTTTTTTTATATTTTTTATTAAGTAGGGTCGATTTTATATTTTTTTTGCGTATATTTTCGCTTGTACTATATAATAAATTCAATTTTTGCACAGAATGGTAGGTTATTTGTGACACATGAAATTAATGAGCATTGTTTTAAATTATTATAAAATACTTTAATAATCTAGAATAAGTGTAACATTTTCATCGTAAAGGTACAGTTTCACTATCACGAAAAATATTAAATAAAGCACTTGTAGTATAACAAGACTTCGTTTACAGATTAAATTTAAAAAATATACATGATCTAAAATTTACTACTAATGAGAAATAAAATCCCTAAACAAGTCAGACTTAATTTTACATCACATTCGT
>UXGD01006650.1:0-12164 GCA_900474315.1 Torymus auratus
ATTTCTTTGACTACAATAAGATATTAACTTATTGTTTTTCGTACTTTTGACAATTTTTTTCATTGGGCCTTTAATTAAAAAGGACACTCGCGAAAAACTTGCCTGTAATACCCATTAGCTGCATTAATCACCTGTACGCTAACTTTTTATATGGATAGCCCGTCGCATAAATCTGAAGTGATATTGATAAAGGTCTTAAGTTCAATTTTTTCAAAAATAGTTATATAGTATTGTTTGCATTGTATGTGATCCATTGCATCATTTGGGTGGATATAAAAACTTACAGGTCTACAGATAAATTAGAAAAAAAGAATATAGTTTTAAAAAGGGCCCGTCTACTTCTTCCCATGATGTTCTATTTCTGCAGAAATATGATATCTAGACGTAGGTATTAAAACTAAGGATATTTGATAATAATGAAAATCAAACACTTTTATAAAGTTAGTATATTAATCAAAAGTTTGTACACCTAACCTTTTACAGATACAATTTAATATATAATATATATTTGCTTATTTGTACAATATATTGATTAACTTTTAATATCAAATGATTATCGTTTGAAAAATGTGAAAAATTTAATTATGTAAAAAAATTCATATAAAAAATTTAGTTATCAATAACATTAAAATATTTTTATTAAAAATTTGGCCATACAAAACTTTAGTGCGATGCATATTTACACTAAGATTCTACGTACCCTACCGGGAATTACATATAGAGGTTTTTAACGGTTGGTTATTGATCGATCTTTTATTATTCTTCGTGTAATACTTTACAGAGACAACTAGATCAATATTTAGCTATATGCAGCGAATCAATTGCGTAAGTTGCAAAATGATTCCTGCACCTATTTTTATCAGTGCATTTTGCCATTTACTTATATTTAATATTCTCATAAATAATAACATATAAACACTTAATCATCCACAGTTGGAAAAAATTCATGTTCACGAATTCTTCGATGTTTAATATTAAGTAAATATAACACGTATAAAAATGTTTATGACTGTCGAGCAAAATTTAATTGACTATGTTTATTGTAAGTTAGAAAATTTGTAAAAGTTGCTAGTTATTTTTATCACATACAGGGTTTGTGACATAGAATTTATTTTCCAACTGTGCATATTTGTCTTGATATAGTATTATAATATTGTCTCTCTTATTACGTAGTTAACATAAAATACCATCATGATAATAATCTAATAAATACGAAACATTTTTCTGCACTATTGTCAGTAAAGCATATAATATGTGATAAAAATATTGATTTATGGTCACCTTTAGTCCTATTTTTTTTGCAAGTACTACATTCGAAAAGCGTTGAAACATATACAAGTCTCTTAGAATTAATAATTAAAATTCGTGCATCATGTGTTTAAAATCATATTTCATCTCTTACCCGCCAATATAAACAACAGCTAACGCACTGCTTTTTAAAGTAATTATTAAATTTAAATTATATTTACAACATAAAAACATTGATTGATTTAAATTATATACCATAAAAAATATTTACAAAACGTTTTAATAAAAAACTGCTATATATCTTCACAGTATTTTAATGAAGTATTTTCGATTGAAACTGATATACAAGTGATCTACGTAATTATCAATACGAAATTAATGATAACTTTTATGAAAATCGTTTTAAAAATGTAATCGGTACTTCAAGAGCAAAGATATATAAACAGTACTATGACGTAACACTAAACAACAAATAAAAATGATTATCTTACAAAATAGAAATAAGTAGTATACTTATTTCTTAGTGAACACCTTTTACATTAAATATTAGGAATATTGTTAGTCTACTCATTAATAATATGATCTACCTATTTATTTACAATGGATTTTAAATTAATGAGATGAATTATTGTTGACGAAAATTTAGTCTTATTATCAAGACTATAATGTTCATAATAATTTCAATAGAAAAAATTAAGTTTTCGTAAGTAACTGTCGTTGGCATGATCACGAAACGATGAAATAATATAATTTTCAGTTGTCTACGAATTCGCATTATTGGTATGGTTTATGCGCTGCGGCATTTGCGTATCAGTAGGCGTCATTAGTGTGACAACAGGTTCTGGCTGTGGTTCTGGATTAACTCTTCGACTTCCGGGTGGAACGTAGCACCACCAGGCCAAAAAGAAGAATAATAGTGATGCACATTTGCCAATAAACGCTAAGCCGAACATGTACCTAAAAATGAAAAAATAAACCCAACGTAATACCAAATTTTCAATTATTCGACATCATATATTTCAGCAGCCTTAGTCTAATTCAAGAGAAAAAAGTCACCTGCTCATGTAATAATTATCGTAGACAAGACAGGCTCCTCTGCCGTCGCAGGTCTCGTGCCACAGTATGCAGGTGTCGTCTATGAGGGTGCCGAAGATGACTGGCGCGGGTATGGTGCCCAGGATGCGCACCTTCATCCACTGGATGCCGAGGGCGAAGGAGCGCTGATCGTCGCGCACGACGCGCAGCGTGCCCGACAGTGCGGGCATTGTGCACAGGAAGGTGATCAGCATGTTGCAGAAGGCGAGGCCGATGAAGAACCAGAGGTAGTTGCACTTGCTGCCGCAGGTCGTGTTGGTCGCCTCGTACGGGATCGCGCCAGGACGACCGTAAGGCGCACCAGACAGGTTCATCGCCGCGGCCCGGATGCAGCTGCAGTTCGCGTAGATCTGAAATTTCGGTCAAAACAAGCGTACACGTTATACTTCCGTTTTGTTGATCGACTTTTTTTTTAAATTAAAATTTCTTTACAAATTATACATGTCTTTTCGAAGGCGTATATGGGCGATTCTCAGCAAAAGTGCTCAGATTCTGTCCTGTTACCTCCGTGGATATTTTATTAGATTTTATCATGTAAAATCTTCAATTTTTTGTAAAACTATATTTTTTATAAGAACGAAACGCAAATAACTAGAATGTCATATAGTGAAATTAAAAATGTTGAGATGTCCATTATTAGTCAATGAAAGAGGGTTATTTACTACCACGAAGATTCCATGTAAAAATGAGCCTTTTTGCTAAAAATCACCCATATATACGTGCAAGTGGTTGTCTTACTTTAACGTCAGGCAGAGATATTTCTTGAAAACAGCCAGCGTGACAGGGAGAATAGTAAGTTACTCCGTCAACACCACAAATGGGGTTGAAGTTTGAGGTAGAACATCCGCAACCGATGTTGCACGTGCCGTCTAAACTTAATGGCTTCCTGGAAATTGTGTCAGATGTTTGTGCAAAGTTAATTTTTCGTGGAGTTATTCCGGTATTAAAGATATTTATTTTAAAGCACTTTCTTAAATTAAATATGCTCATTTTTTTCTAGAGTTTACTCACTTATCATCATTAACGTAAGGTACTGTAAGTCCAGCAAAGTCCAAATTTGGACAGCTTAGAATGAAACATAACGTGAATGCAATGCACGCTGCTGTGGCTATAATACAGAATTTAAGGATTCCGGCGCAGGGCAAATTCCAGCGTTTTATTAAATAGCCACCGAAGAAGGTTCCCCCACCGCCGGCTGGTACTGTAACTAATCCTGAAAGCAGATGAAAATTTATTAGATAGAAAATTTGTTAGTGTTATACAATGCATTTAATTGTTTAGAATAATGTTTTGTACCCATGAGTAACGCTGCTAAGCTGGCGCTAACGCTGAACTGGTTCTCTATTAATTTCGGAAGAAAAGCTGCGAAACCGGCAATAAGCAGACCCTCGCTAGCTCCGGCTAGGTTCAACATAAAAAAGGCGGGATTACCGAGTAATTCCGACAAGGCTCGTGGCATTTCACGGATTTTTGAAAAGGCTTCTCCGTTCCCGCCGCTAGATGACTTCTCGTGGGCTTCCGATACTTTTTCTTTGGCTAAATCTTCGGAACCTGCACGATACACGTCAAAATTATTATACGTAATAAAATATTACGGTATCATAAATGCAAAGAATTATGTTATAAAATATAGATATTGTCTGCTACAAAAAGTTGATAAAACTTATAGAATAATGATGAATATTAAATAATTTACATTGGAATAAATAATATATATTTCTTCTTCATGCCAAAAGTTTTAGTCGATAAGAAAGTTAAGTTAATAATAAAGTAATATTAAGTTATTTTAAAATAGTGAAAACGTGCAATGAAATACAGAAATGGTTTTTTGTCATCCTAAAAAACAATTTTGTTGTTATCACTATTTTGTAAAATTAAAAATTAAGAGAAAAAAGTTATTTCACCTTGCGAATAAAAAGATAACATGCATAATTCAGGAAAATTTAATCTGCCTTCCCGAATAAATAAAGTTGTATAATAAATACTGAAATTCACCTGGTAAAACTGCCGGAAAGGCTAAAAGCGGTAACGCAATTACGAAGCAAATTACAGTGGCTGCAAGAAAGCCGACCCACCAAGCTCCTATCCATACGTTACTCTCGGGCGTTAATCCAATTCTGCAATTTAAAAGTTACTTACACTTTTTCATCAGTAGTTATAAGCAGTAACATTCATTTAATAAGAAAAGCTTTCAATTGTAAACAAATCATTGTTTACATACTGTTTGACTAAAGTTTTGTGAATAAAAATCAATTGTGAACGTTATTATGTATAAAAAGACAAACAAGAAGAGACCAACCACAATTATTTTTGCAATTAACCATCTTTCCCATTATTATAGTATGTCCCAACAAAGCGTCTTATCTTCCGCTCCCCGAAAATTGCATCTGCGCTTTGTTTAACTATGATCAAGACGAAGCGATCTCTCGGCGAAGCAATTCACGGAGATGAAAGATCAATTTTCCCTGCGAGCTCCTCTCTCTCTCTCGCTCCTATATAACTCGCGCGTCACCAAAAACATTCCCTTCGAAAGGGTGATTGATCGTTCGGAAATAGCTGACTAACCGAGGCGATTCGGGGCCCGCGTGCAGTCTAAGCACGTTTATTGCACATATATATGTGTGCGCATGTGTGAGCCAGCCGCCAAGCCGTATATATATGCGTCAGGGGCGCTTTTCAATAAACTTGCCGCGGCGACACACGCGCGACTCGAGCCCGCCATCGGAAAACGCTTTAGAATTCGAAAATTTGTCGAATGATCTAATAAAGAAACGTATTGGCGCGCCGTTGATGTAAACCGATTTGCCGCGCCGATTTGAGGATGTGCGGTGAAATGCGTGTTCTGTGTATGATTTCGCAAGCAAATATCAAGCGTGAGAGGAAAACTACCTATGCCGATTTGTATATTTTAAAATTGTGTTATATCCTTCAACCCTGGCATCAATGATATTTGTATTTTTATTTAAGCCGGGAGTTCATAAAAAAAATAAATTTATAATAATTATTGGAGCGTATATTTTGGCGAATTCGCGGTAATAGTTCCGCACGTTATTTCGACCAAACGAGCGATAAATCCCTGAAAGAATTTAATAAAGTTTATAGCGTCGTAGATCTTGAGATATGGCGCGAAATAAATGATACTCGATGCTATGTGGTAGCACGTATTATCGATGTGAGTACGTGCTTCGTATGGTCCTGCGGTAACATAATAGTATAGTAACGTAAATAATTCATATCGCATAACGATTTATTTATATTGCTGTAAGATATTCAATGTCTTAATTATTTCATTCTTTGAATACGAATAAAAAATAATTTAAAACTTAAAAGCAGAGATATGTTCCGGGCTAGATTCTAGCATGATAACCGCGACTCAACGACCATCAAGTGATACATTTAAGTAATGTACATCGAGCGCCGAGAAAAGTTGGAATTCAATAAATACATTAGGGGGAAAGTGGATGTAATCGGTTTCGTCCAACTTACAAGGTGTAAGCACTCCTACGTGCTCTCCCCTATAGCACTCGACTGATTCGACTGTATATATGTATACAACAGCTCGGAAAACTACTGCACCGAGATAAATCGAGGAAATGTATTACGGAAGCCCTCTCCAAGCAAACATTTCGAACTTACAAATTTATTTTATCACACTTCCCCTTCCCCAAACCGCACGGCAATTTACTTGGGAAATTCCAGAAAAAAAAGTACCCTGATTACAAATTTGTATTAATGAACGACATATACATTCCCTCTGATGTCGAGCAGTATATAAATAAACAAGAACGCGGCCACGAAGGAAAAAAAAGAGTCGAACGAGAGAGCTGTAAAGGGTAGTAAGAGTTATAAAGGGGCGGGAAGGGTGGCCACATCGGCGTCAAACGTCGGTTTACCACGGCGCGCGCTTTCCCCACGGGACTTTCTTTCGCTCGATGCATATAGCACGGGGTCGCACTATTAATCTCGACCCATTATATGTAGCTACTCTCTAATGGCGCACACACATATATATATACGCACGATCACTTTTGCCCGCACGATATTTATGCCGTCGTTCTTCCCTCGTCCCCTTTATACCTTTCCTATATTACTCGCTCTCCTTTTTTTTTCTCTATAACCAGCGCGCAGAAAGAAGCGCAACGAATAGGATATCGGGCGCGCGAACTATGGGACTCCAAAATTGATTCCTCGGGATTTCCGCGAACGCCAGATAACGAAATCTGAGAGGAGGAGACGAGGGCAAATCGAATTTATGGCGTGAAGCGCTATATATGCGCCCCAAAAAAAAGGATCTCAGCGCGGCGGATATGAGAAGGGCGCAACTCGCAGAAAGAGATTCCGCGCGTGCGGCTGTCTTGGACCGAACGTCTCTTATTTACGAGTGGTATATGCCATCGGCGGCAAAAGTTTATCGCCTATAGTGTGTCTGTGTGTGTGTGTTTACTTTCGAACACGGAAATGCCATTGTGCCGGAGAAATGAATTTATTAATATTGCCGGGCGGCGCTGCGGCGAGGGGCGACAATGGAGAGGTGAAATTTACGACGAAGGGAGGGAGAGAGAAAGAGAAACGTTTACTTTTTTCCGAAGTAGCTATTGTGCGCTCACCCCTATATATATACCGTATATATATGCAAGTATAGAGCGTGGCGAGAGCCTGCAAGTGGATCTCGCGCTCGCGCGTATTTTCATATTATAACGCGCATGCAGGGGCTTCGTTATAATGCATTATGCTGATGGCGCGGGGAATGAACAAAGTGAGCGTTTGATGAAGGGATATTATACGGCTCGTTTGGATTTTGATTTGTGTGGAAGTTTGGTGGCGGTGTACGTATATTACGGTTGGAATATATGAGGATTAATCGTGCGACGAAAGTAAGTGGCACTCGATGGGGCGGTGCTGCGGTGCATTATTTCACATGTTAAAGCTCATAAAGTAACAACTTAGGCATAGTTTACGACTCTGCTGTTGTACTTTCTTTTTCTTTGTGGCGAGCGTAAGTGGCAAATGGAAAGAAACAAAATTGTCAGCCATACCAGATTTTTATTTATGTTTGTAAGTAATTGAATAAATCGACAGTATAGGTGAAAAAAAGATAAATTTCGCAATGACTATAACTGACACCAATATATGGACATCTTTTTATATAAAATAGTATCTCAAGAAGTGCTTTGAACGGATTAAAATGAGTTAGGTACAATGCGAGCGGCACAAGTGCAAAGACGTTTATAGCAAACACCACACGTTACAATGATTTAATTAATTAAGAAGGAACAAAAATTGCTTTACTTACGATCCGGGATCAACTCTGAGAAAGTCGGTGTACAGTTTGAGCAGTTCGCCTCCAATGACGTAGCCGCAGGCGGGCCCGATTACCGCCATTGTGTAGTAAATGCCTGCCAATTAGAATAACGTACTTAAGTCCTGCGTGACATCGCCGCTGTAACTCCTTTCTCTCTCGCTCTCTCGTAGCTACTTTAATTTCAATTTCGAAAGCTCTCGCACTTTCCTATAATCGGATTACAGAGCGTTAAGCAGCAATCATCGGGTTGGCTTTAATCGTCTTTAAGGGTGTTCCCGTAACACCGCGTGATTCTTCAGCCGTTTAATCAAATATGAGGATTCGTGGATAACGTGGGGTTCGTTTTTATACGTTTATTTAGGGGCATTTTTTCACATTAAATAAATATATAATATAAAATTTAACGCGTGTAATTATTATTTCTTTGACTCTGTTGTCATATTGATTTTCTTTTCGTTTTTTAAAAATAATTAATTATTCGAAAATTACATTCTTCACGTTTACTCTAATGTCGTAGAACGGACAATTCTACAAAAAATTAATTTATGCACTCAAGGAATAAATTCGTTCAACGAAAAATATACCTCTTCAAAAATTTATTCTTTGAAGTACACTTTTTACAAGTGAGACACGGGTTATTAAACTTCAAAGTTTATTCAACTACATGTTTTATTTACTAAATAAATTTAGTATTTCAATAAAAACTATTCCTCATGAAAACAATTTTACAAATATCAAGCTCTACTGAAAACGCCTCAAGTGCGTGAATTTTTCGAAATTTAAGGCAACATTAAAGGACTATTAAAAGCGCTCGTAAAATCCTAAACGAGAGAAGAAAGAGAGGGAGGGAGAGAGAAAAAACGCACTCGTGCGCGCGAGTGCAAGCGAATGTTATACGCGCGTTAAAGTGTTTTTACCCAGATAGACCGAGGACATTTTCTTGGAGACGTTCTCGTCGAGATAAGTGACGCCGAGGGTGTAGAACGGCGCGGCACCTGCGCCGTGCAGCAGCTGGGCAACGAGGAACATCGCTAAGTACAAGCCACTGTAGGGCTCGAGCTCCGTCTCCTCCGAGCCCGAGCACGAGGAGGACGCCTGCGAAAAGTCGGATGAAAAACAACGTTACGTATATGTCGTGGCGCTGGAAAAACATGAGCTACGTATTATATATATCAGTACGCTTCTTCCCTTGCCAGTGAGTTTATTACGCGTATTTTGTAGAGTGCTGCAGAATCCCATATAACTGATCACTGTTTAGTACCAGTTCGAAAGCAATTCAGTTAGTGAATTATAGTTATCGTGCAATAGATCTCGTGATAAGAAAACATAATATAACTTACGACGGTTTGCATTTTAAAAATTACATGTTCCATTTGAGTATTTGCTAAATTCAAAGCTTAAAAATTGCAGTCTTTGTAAATATTATATATACAAATCCATGGAACTTTCAATATTTGTCTGACGATTTTTTTACGAAGTAATTTACTGCTGCTATTAAAGTGCCATTCTAAGCACATAAACAAGACAGGCTGTGACATCTTCAATTTTTACGCAGAAAACCAATCCTGTAAACCATATTAGTGTACCACAAATGGCACATTGCAGGGATGCAGAAATCTGTCAAAAAAGTTGCAATTTTGAAAATGGACACTGTTTTGACAGTTTTCTGCATCCCTGCAATGTACCATTTGTGGAACACTGATATGGTTTACAGGACTAGTTTTCTGCGTAAAAATTGAAGATGTTACACTCTGTCTCGTTTATGTGCTTAGAATGGCACTTTAATAGGAGCAATATAGATTACTTTTAAAAAATAGTCACGCAAGTGTTAAAAGTTCCATGGATTTGCTCATATATTATGATGAGTTCAGAACCTAAATTGAGAAAAAAATTTTATAAAGTTTTTTATAAATTAATAAATGTAAAAGTTACAACATTACTGAATTTTTAATTTCAAAATGACAGTAGCGGGGCGAAACATGGAGCTGTACTCGTTTTTTATTAATTATTTATAGATTCAAGTTTTAAAAATGGCCAATATCTAGATAACGAAAAAGAGTATTGTTAAACAATTAAGTCTAGTAATTTCTACTACAATTTAAAGATTAGAATTGAACAATTTAGAATAGTATTGAATACAATTATACTTCTTAGAACGTTTCAGGAAGCAAAAAGTACTTCGATACAAATTTAATTGACTGAGTAAATTTATTTGGTTTTGAATTGCAATGCATATAATAGCTTACATCGAATTTGAATACGACTTGTTTTATTATTTATTATTCCTGCAAAATGACAAGTGAACGTTATATTTCTGATGTTCTCAAAAGGTTCCAATACGTTGTCTGATTTAGAAAACAATTTGGCCGTCTGAAATTACATTTGAACAAATTTTTCGCAATCATGAATTGCGAATGTTTTATGTTAATATTTTTGAGCATATGTAGTCTATATCATGGAAAAGAAATATATAAAGATCCTCAAAAATATAGTTTTTTAACCGCATTAATGAAGAACCTACTAATTAAAATAAATCCAAAATATCAAGTAACAATTTTTACATCAACGGATTTAAAATCTCTACCGAACTACAATAACATTATTGGAATGGTTACACAAAACAATCCAACTGTCATCACAGATTTAATCCCAGATAAGATTAATGCTATTCAAAAATTAAATTATTACGTATATTCTGACATTTACATAATGCTTGTTACTGATTCAAAGCAAAAAAGAAAATTTATAAAAGCAATGATGTATACATCGTCCATCAGTTATGATATAGAACTACCACAGACATCTGGAAGGTCAAAATGTCTAGTTCTCTTTTTCCATAAAAATGTCAGGCCTACTTTTAAAGACCACCATGAACATATTACAAACATTGTTTGGTCTCGGAAATTTTTAGATTTTTCGATTATTGACATAAATGTTGAGGATAGATTTTATGGTCCAATTATATGTTATTATAACGATTTTAATAAGACATTTATCACTAAAAAATACAGAAATGATATTGAAATATTCCCAGATAAACTGAAGAATGGATATCACCATACAGCAACAATTAGTTATGTTAAAATCTCTAGAAAAAATGAGACTTCCTCATTAATAAAAGACATAAATGTACTAATGACAATGATGGCATTTCAAACTCTGAACTTTTCAGTATACGTAAATGAAGTTGAAGACAAAGAATTGATGACACTTAAGTTTGCCTTTCATAAGATAAATATCATAGCTCCGAGACAACTGTATGTAGTAAAAGGTGTACCAATTTTACGTTTTAACGAAAAATGCGAAAACATTATTGCTGTTGTTCCAGTTTTACCTGTCAGTATGAAATTGGCTGTCCCTTATCATGCTTTGGCTTTTATTTTATTTTTTATCTTAACAATACGTATCACAAGGTACTTGACTAAGTCATTGCAATGGAGAATTAAGTTTTGGCGGACATTCAACATTCTTGAAATGCTTTTGGGTACGTCGGTTGAAATTGCACCGCAAACTCTAATAGAGAAGATATTTTTTATGTGTTTCACTATTATATCCATCTTTTACTCTGCAGAATTTTTTTTAGATATTATCGACATTAAATTTGTGAAGGATGGAGAAGTTTTGGACTCTCTTGAGGCAATAAATAAATCTGGACTAGATATTTTCATTGAGAAATACATATTACCGTCAATTAATGACATAGAAAACGATAAACTTGTATCGAGTATTAGAGATAGGGTAATTCAACTACAGGACGCAGATGACTGTTTAGAACATTTGCAAAAGGGTAACAAGAAAAGCATATGCATCGTGGATGAAAGTAAAGCGAAGGAATCAATAACTCCATACTCAAAAGCACTGGGGATACCACCTATGAGAATAGCCCCCAATTCTGTGTTTCATTGTAAAAGACGACTGGTTTTGTTAGAAAATGCCTCACCATATACCGTTAAATTACAAACCATTATAAACAGTCTTATAGAAAGCGGAGTTTCTCAATATACTGAAAATATTATGAAACATGTTGCTCATCGGGAGCAACGGGAACAAGAAGAGAATAAAGATTCGGAAAATACTCTTTTAAAAGGTGTTGCAATTCTTCTAGCAATTGGATACATGTTGTCTAGTTTTGCTTTTACTTGTGAAATATTTAATCAACATTTATTGATATGCAGAACAAAATTACAATCTAAACTTTTATCTATGTATAACATTGCTGTTTCAAAATTAAAATTGAACAATAAATGAAATAATTAAAAACCATAAGTTAATTATTTATTTATGGACTTTCTCTAAAGTACCTTCTAAAAATATCTTTATCATCTATTTGGTAAAATTGACCAAGTCCGAAAAGAAAAATATCTGATTTAAATCTGATTTATCCCTGCTCAAGGACCTCATTTTTGTTAATTTTCTACTATAGGTTTGTATTAGACATTATTTCTGTGGCTTCGAGGCATAACGACATAAGTCCACTTTTTACGTTTCTGAGAAAAATGGGTGTCAATATTCAAACTTA
>UXGD01006651.1:0-12163 GCA_900474315.1 Torymus auratus
AATACGGTTCGAAACTGGTGCGTAAGAAGATTTTTAGCTCATGTGACTTTTCTCACTCGCTTCGCTCGTGCGAAAAAAGTCACATGAGCTAAATAATCACTTCCGAATCCATATCGAAATGTACTATTTTAATTAAAAGTGGGATTTGATCTTATTTAGCACATAAATATATAAACAAAGTATAGAGATGATATTTTTGTTTACACTATCCTCCTGGATAATAAAGCAAAACCACATCGTAACTCAATAATCTTGGGGCTGCATAATATAGCAAGATTAATCTTGATATTGTATTTTATTGCTTCAATATTCAAGACAATAATCGATACAATATTTAGATACAGTTTTTGAAACAATATCAAGATTGTGGTATCAAGAATGTAAGCGTGTTTACCTCGTCGCGGTTTATATCTACGAAAATCTCCTATACGCTATTCTATTTGAAAATGTAAGCTAACAGTAGTTGATAAAAATCTACTAACACTCCTATATCCCCTCGGGCCGGCTTACTTATAGGTACGTGTGGCCACAGGAAGGGAGTACGCCGCCTAGCGACGGCACGCAAACTATACTGGCTGGTGGCACATATATGGCGGAAAAAATCAAATTTCTAATTTGTCCTTTAATTATATCTTGAGCCGAAATTTTCTTGTTTTTATATTAAACCTAATGTATTTTATATATTAACATTACGCTCAGTTACATTATTCTTATAATCAGTAAATTTATAACTTAAAAGTTTCTTAAATTTAAGGACATTTTGAACAGTGATCCGCGAATCACTTAAAAAGGTCTGAAACCCAAATACCCGCAAGAGGTACGAGGTCCTCGCCAAAAAGCGAGCTACGGAGACGTGCAAAAGTTAACGAATCAATTGTTTAAAAAATTCATAAGCGAAATAGTCGGGGGACGCGAGGACCACGCAAAAAAGGGAGTTCGATTTCAAAAATTCTTAAACCCACAACGCCCAGGGGCGATGCGGAACGTTATGATAAAAAATTTCATGACGAGACAATAACACTTTCATATTAACTGAAAAGACCAAGACAAGAGAAACATATTCAAGAATTTAGAAGAGCGAGACAATAATTACAGAAATATTGTATTGCCTTGCTCCCGTGCAGCCCTAAATAATCTTATTTATCTAACTGACCATTACAATATAGTTTTGCCTCTTCAACAACATACCAAATGCCAAAATATGAGAAACCTGCATCGATACTTATTACCAAAATGGTTTTCAAAAATCTTTCTCCTCCCCGTACATTTTCTTTACCTCGCGCCGAAAACCGCACACACGCGAGCAATACCCGCGCGTACACGTTTCTGGGGCAATTTCGCATCGCCGCGTGGCATTGACAACGCGCGCGCGCACTCTTTTGAGCCGTTAAAAATAGAAGAAGCTGTATCACGGAATCGCCTCTTTATATGCATGCATGTATGCATGCATGCATGCGCGTCTGCCATCCAAGAGAGAGAGAGGGAAAGGGAGGGAGAGAGAGAGAGAAGACATTCGCGAGATTAAACGAAGATGGGACGAAGGGGAAGAGAGAGAGAGAGAGAGGGAGAGAGAGCTTTGAAAAGGCCCAAAGCACGTTGTGTAAACGTCGCCGATGATTAGCCCGGCGTGGGGCTGCATTGAGAGACCGACCTTCCGCCACGATATGGCCAGGAATATATTTTTGCTACCCCCGGGGGACGTTCGCGCGCGGATATGTGTGTATATGTCTGAAGAAGACGGTTTCGGTCTGCGTGTGGTTAGGTATCTTTTTTTGTTGTTTCTTCTCGTTATTGTGCTAGTACAATGTTGTTCGGTATGGTGGATATGGAATTGTGTAGGGTGAAAATGAGTGGCAAGGGGAGTTTAATAGAAAATAGATATTTTTAATCAACAGTCGAGCTAGGCAAGCCTGCGGCTTTACAAACTAACACAATATATACTTTGTACAAGTTGTTAATAATATATATTATTATATATATAAAACGCTTATATTACACTGAGATAAAATTAATAATACACAATATTGTTATCTGCTTATCCTAAAACTTCGTTGTATTCGTTATAATCACTCCGGATTCGTCGAAAGTCAATGCCTGTTTTGCGCGGGCCCCTCTTCCAGCTTTCGCCATACCACCTAAAACGATAAAAATTTATTTTTAGTATTTTATTTTCAGAGTAAAGTACAAAAATAGTATTCGTCGATATTTAACGCGTATAAATATATTCACGCTGTGATAACTTAATTATAATAATAACAACGGTAAAATGTTCACGTACATATTCAATAACTATAGTATTTTTATCTATATTTAATGTCGTCTCCGATTTTTTATGATACGTTTCAATTTGGTCTATGAATTTATGGGAGTGACATTTTACGAATAAATTTTCACTACGAGAATTTCGCAAACAGAAACTTCTTGATCACTGCATATAACTTATTGGACATCATATCCTCCTTAATGAAATCAGTCTTAAAACTTGCACTCACATTACACATCTCTCTGACCAGCGCCTTCTCGCCATCGTGGCCAGCCTCGCGTTCCAGCTGCTCTCTGACCTCAAGGACCTGCAGCGCTCTGACGACGGCCTCGGGTCTACTGCCCAGATGAAAGTCGTCGCTAGGAGGCCTCTGGCTGTCCCAGACTTCTGGCTGGCCCTGAGGTGGCGGGGGTGGCGGCTGAGGCCAGCAGCCCTGAGCCGCTCGCGTCTGCAGTATGCTTTTGTCTTCCTCCAGCTGCTTCACCCGCTGCTCGAGACTTCGCACGTACTGCATCGTTTGGTCTGGAAGTGTAAGGTGGATGATGTAGTTAATGGGGTTTTAAAATAGAGGATAGGGATGGCAGAGGCATTTTCGTAGCTTTTTGTAGGTGTTTAGAACGTGATATAGGAAAACGTTTTAACAACGTTATATTTTAAATAGTTTTTTTTAATGTCTGTTGACATGTACCATCTGACCTTATTTTCAAATTTGTTTTTTAATCACATGCCCTAAATTGTTTTTTATTTTCAACTTTTTTCTAGCTATTTAAACTTGTACCTACGAATGTAAGAACAAAACCTCTCCTGCTTCTTTCTTTGCACTTGCGAATTTCAAAACAAAGAATTTAAAAACAAACGAGAAAATTTGACTTTTTAAATAATAATAAGTTTCATTCCTCGCAAGCCCGAGAAAACGCAGTTGATTCTGCAGAAACGTGATTGCTTTTCGAAAATAGCCCGAAAGTTGCTTATTTTTTATGCATATAAACGAGCAGCTGAGCTTCGGTTTTCTCGAACGAAGCTGCAATAATCCCAAGAATATGTTACTAGCTGCCGCTATCACATTCTTGAAACGCATAAAAAATTTCTCGTTGTATAAAGATTGCTGTGATCTTCGTAATTCTAGGATATAATCGAATTTTTAAAACAACTAGCAAAATTCAAACGCGCTTGGCGCGTAATATTTTGTTTTTAACGTTATGAACGCTATTTTTTAATATGATATAGTTTTAATTAGTTTAAATCATAAGATAATTAGATACATTATATAAGCAAACGATCAAATATTTTTATTCTATTTTAAATATTTTATAATTCTATAAATACATGAGTTTAAAAATTCTATTCTAGCACATTTTCAATTTAAAAGAAATTCAAATATTCGCGCTTTTTTTTAAATAACCAATCACATCAAGTCTTTCAATGAGCCACTACTTCCGGCCATCATTCTTTTAAGAGAGGAATAATCGTAGATCGTTGAGGTATAAAAATGTCCAAACCATACAGTAAATACTATCACAAAAATTGTAACTCATCGTACCAGAAAAATATTTAGCAAAAATAACAACCTCAGTTATGTAAAAATTACACTGTCTCTCAGTGCACAACTATATAGCTAACTTATAAAAAATACGATGGAGTATGCCTGCTTCCAGTAGAGACTTACCATTGAACGTATTTGCAGCCGAGTGCCTGGGCAACCTCGGCGGCGCGGGTGTCGTCTCGTCTGCGTTCGTCGACGACGAGGAGCCATCCCCATCGTCTCGCGTTCCGCCTCCTCGCTCCTCGTCCAGGTAAAGACACAGTTCCTTCAGCTCGAGGTTATCCTTGATCAGCTCCTGCTGCTTGTTGTCGAGCTGCCGGAGTTTGTTCTGGTAGGCAGAGACTTCCTGACGCATGACACTCGCTGTGTAGCGGCCGAACCGCTGCCACTCGCGTGCGAGCTTGCGGCCCTTCTGACGATCGTCGTCCAGGAAGCAACAGAGGTCGCGGAGCTCCTGGTTGTCGTCACTCAGACGCTGGTTCGCTTCTTTCAGAACGCGCAGCTCGTTTACCTGTGGAAAAAAGCATTATAGATTGTAGTTATTAGGACGAATCGGCTGTTTGAGTAGCTTTTCGGCTTAAAAGGTTTTATTGTACTGTAGGAGTTGAATGCATTAATATCCAATAGATCGAGAGCATCCTAATGGAAGGTAATCCAAATATAACACAATAATTTGTCAAAATGTAATGACTAAGATATTATGTAATATGTAATATTTTGTAAGAATGAAATTATTATAAGAACTTTATAAGAAAAAAGCTTTTTGATCTGATGGATAGGATAAAATATAAAAATAAAAAACTTTAAGATTTACATTTATTTGAAGTTTGCGAAGTTCCATTATATATATGGATACATGATGTCAGAGGCATAAATACATGTAGGCGCTTCTTGCATATTTAAATAGATTGGAAAAAAATGTTTCCATAATTCTTTTTTAACATTATGATTCATTTACTTGACGAATATAATAAATTTTTTTTTTACTTAATATTAATATCCTTACGGTACCGAAATTTCTAGATCATTCGTTTAATTGAGATCCATAAAAATGAAAAAGTATCACATAATTTTAACTTGAGTGCATTACTCTGATATGTTTAAAGTCGTTAAACCCAAAAATGACCTCGATTTCGCTCCATCATCATAAGGTTTCCAGATGCCCTTAAATCTCAAATTTTCGAGGTATCCTTACAAGATCCAATATCGACTCATGAAACATAAAACATCCATTTCGTGTCAACTCATGATTATCCATTTCCGACATACACCCTAATCAAATTTCTAATTTTTCTCCTTTCACGTACATCAACTAAAAAAACCCAATTCTCTTCCCTTATTTCAAATCGGAAAATTATACTTAAAATATTCATAACGGTTTTTCTAAATCCTAACATTAAAGAACCTTCCCTAGCTGAAAATCCAGGTCACACGTAAGTATACATGAAAACAACAAGCAATTACCAGACTCTGTATCTGCCGATGCTGCTCAGCGGCGAGCCTCGCCATGTCGCTCTCCGTCTTCCTCACGAACTTGAGCATCTCGATGGGCCCGAGCCTAAGGAAGTCGTCGTCGCTTATCCTCTGCCTGGTGGGCACTGGCTGGACGATATTGCCACCGACCACGCCGTTCACGGCTGGCAGTCCAAGCGCTGGCGCGCCGCAGGCCGTAGGCGTCGAGACGGCCGGCGTTGACGAAGATGTCGGCGCTATCGCCGCGGGCAGGTAGCCGCCCGGGGGCTTGCCGCCCTGGTGGAGGCCGAAGCCTGGCTGCAGCTTGTCTGGTCTGTGGAAATTATATTATAAGGGTTAATGGATACACTTTTGACTTTTGTATGTTTGTAATTCGTGAAAATCTTTTTTTTTAGTCTGATTCTGTTAACGGATTGAATGAGATTGATTGTGTTAA
Organism: Torymus auratus; assembly: GCA_900474315.1. Taxonomy (NCBI): domain Eukaryota; kingdom Metazoa; phylum Arthropoda; class Insecta; order Hymenoptera; family Torymidae; genus Torymus; species Torymus auratus. Next base: position 5,716 of record UXGD01006651.1, read on the forward strand.
AATTCACGTTCTTATTTATTTATAATAATAGTTCTCTTGTGTAAAAATAAAAAAATGTAAATAATTTTATGTAACATTTTCGTTACTATGAGTATATAAAAAAACGAAGTAAAAAAGTATAAGTACAAGGTGAGTAGATGTTCGACTGGTGTTTACAATTTGACACGATGTTTTGCTATATTAGCTCGACTAATGAGGTGGATTTTGCGCAATGTTGGACACTGATTGGGGATAAAAATCTATTGCACGTCAACGCCTGACTAATATGGTATATAACAATCTATTGCATCAAATTGTCGGCTACATACCCGCGTGAAAGCTGTTTCTGCGGCTAAATCGAAATGAGCATCTCAATACCAAAAATAGGCAAGTTTGAAAGAAGAGTTGCGAGAAAATAATAAAATTATAAAAGTATCCTGATGAAATGCGAATTTAAAAACTCTGAAATCATTTGTATTTGATGAAAATATATCTGTACAATTGATTTTTCTGTAATATATGAAACGGCTATGCAATAGTAAATAAATGGAAGAAGTATTCTTTTGAAATCAAATAATTCTACTCAGACCTTATTAATTATAAATGCCTAAACGTATACTAAACATATACTTAAAACTGTCATACTTTACATTTAACATCATTACAAACGAATAACGCGTTGATTAACTCACTAAAACTTCGATAAAGCGAAACAATCATTTGTAAAAGAAGACTTTTCAATTTGTTTACACTGCTTCGGCAAAGATTCTAGTCACCGATACGTAAAAATAATCACAATATTTCCTCGTAATAAACCAAACCACTCACACCCTCAATCACTACTACCGTCACTCCTCGACCCGAACGCGCCTCGTAGCAGCCTACGGCGACCGCCTATCCTCAACACCTTCGACACCGGAATGTCTTCCCATATCCTATACCTTTACAACCCACCGAAAGGATGTCAGCGATCCGAAAAGAATTCCTCTCACTTCTTCCTCGGCTGTACGTCGGGCCAGAGGAAAAAATATATATCCCGACTTGTCTGAAAAAAACCCGTTAAAAAGATAATAAGTACCGAAGACACTTACCGGGTGTTTGGTGCCGTGTGAGGCAGGTCTACTTTCTGGGCGAACTTGCTCTGCACGGCATCCTTCACCTGACTGGCGAGCCTCGCAGCAGCCGCCGCCGCTTGTTGCTGCTGATGGTGATGCTGATGATGATGAGAATTGGTAGTAGGGGGCCCCGCGTTGTTGCTCGCTCCACCGACGTAGCTCGGCTTCAGTATGCCAGCGGCCGGCTGGGGCGGCGGCTGGTACCTAGGCGGTACCGGCTGATGATGATGATGATGCTGCTCCTGCTGCTTCAGTGCTACGCCCTGAGGTTGAGCCGGATGCTGCTGCTGCTGCTGCTGATGCTGTGACTTTGTCTTGTTGGACATTGCGCTGCTGCAGCCCTCCTCTCACGCTTCTCTCGTTCCCACTCTCTTTCAACGTTTTATCTCTCTTTCTCTCTCTCTCTCTCCTATATACGTATACGTGTGTGTTTTGGGTAGCCCGGGGCTACGCGCCGTGTCCCATATCGCCGAAATACACTGCTGAGCCGATCGGCATGGCCCACTCTTGCATCGTGTTATCTGGGTCGTCGGCTAAGAGAGAGAAATCGGTAATTTTCCGTGTATATATGCAGTATAGGTACTCGCACTTATGACTCTGTGATTATCGGACTTTCTTCCTTCCTTTGCCCCCGCGCGCGCAAGTAGTTGTTTTGAGCGAGGAGGGGGGGAGAAGTATGTGTGTGTATATGCGTACAGTATACGCGTGTATAAGTCTTAGTCACGGCGAGATAGAAATCTCGCGGCTATGGGCGGCGAACGGCACTTTCTATACGAGTTGGCCAGGTAAGACAGAGAGAGAGAGTCCGGTTGGAAAAAAACGACGTCGCTCTTTTGATGTGTTCTCCTACTGGCTGGGATTTTTCCTCGTATAGATCGGTGACTTATTCTTCTGATGTAGATCCGTGGTTTTCGAATGTTCGCCAATTTTGTTTTATTTAGTAAATTTAAAAAAAAACTAGGATATAAATATAGTGCGCACTGTGTGATTAGAACGTTACACACAATAGCTTCTTCCGAATCCAATCCTTTCAGCTTATTTTACGCCCAAGGTAAAATTAGCGAAAGATAAGAAACGTAAACAAACGGCGCACAATCACCATCACACACTGATATCACTTCAATTCAGCAGAGATGAGCGCGTACACTTATAGTCGATGATCGGGGCGGCAGATAATACGATCGGCGCGGGCGAATTCCATCGGCGCGAATGTACACATTGTCGAGTACGATAAAAAAGACACACATATGTATACGCACACGCGTGCCCTGCGTCTATATGTGTGTGAGTACGATGCACGCGAGTCTCAAGAGTGGGAGTGTATATACCTATATACACCGTATGCGCGCGAGAGCAGCACGCTGACTTTCCGCGGAATATTATTATACGAGAGAGAAGGAGAGAATGGAATGCGTGTAATCTCCTCAGGGCCGGAGATCAGCCGATCTCTCTCTCCTCGTCTACGTTACACACGTGCACTAAGTGTATATCTTCGCACTGTTGCTGCTCTCCACTCCAGATGCGTGCTCCGAAATGTATCTCACTCGTCTACACAGTCCAGCCGAGTCGAGCGTCCGGGAGCCTATGGCGTCTCCGTAGTCTCCTTCGCCGCGACAGCTCCTCGGCGCTCGGAAAAGGTGAAATCCGCGAGGAGGTGCATTATGACGATGCTTACACACATACACTCCACTGTATACCACCTCGTCGCCGTCTCTTGCGCTTTGGAGCACCACAGCACCGGGAAAATCTCTGCCCACCACAATGGGGAAAGTGGCACTCGCTCGCGTGCGCGAGTGAGAGAGACTGCCGCCTCTGATCAAAGTGTGCGGCGGCAGAGGTAGGTGAGAGAGAGAGAAAGAGAGAGGGGAAATCTGTGCACGCACGGGGCCCCATGAGAGAGAGAGAGAGTAGGGAACGGGCCCCGCGCGCCTGCAATATGGCGCAGAGGTGGAGGTAGAAGGAGGAGCTGCGCGTGTGCAATTGGGACTAGGGAGAGGGCGAAGGTTTGTCAGGGTGCTTGTGGTTTTGGAGAAATATATACGGGGGGTGATAAAAATTGGGGAATCGGAGTACGGTTGAGGGGACCGATCATCGGTGGCGATGACTGCAAGGAGTAGAGGTTGTAAATCTCTGCTAAATGGTTATTTACTTCTGGATATTTTATTTTCCTTCTGAAATTTGCATTTTTTTCTTTTTTATGTCTTTCAATAATAATATTTCATAGCAATGTTCTGTAAATTTATTTTGATATACTTTAGAAAATTGAAGGGTATTTTAATATAATAAAAGTACTATTTCAATATTATTTCATTGTTATTTCAATATTATTTTAATGTTATGTCAATATTCTTTCAATGTTGTTTCAATATGATTTTTTATTAGACTTAAAATAAATGCATGCGTTCACTTCAAAACGAATTCTTTCTCAAAAAAGAATTATAAAAAACCACGCTTCTACGCAAACACGAAATCTCAGCCGCCCCACCACCACCTTATACGTACACATCGGCACCCATCAAAGAGCGATTTAAAGGGAAGGAATTCCAGAGTCGCAACGTTCACCTGCCAAACGCCGAAGAGGGAGAGCAGGTAGGTATATACAGCAGAAGGGAAACTCTGCGGCACGGCGCGCGCAGGTAAACCGAGCCGTCACTAAAGCCACAATAGCCTCTACATGGTTACATACCAGGTGCATCACCGGGGCGTCTGCCTTATGTCGAGTTTGGAAAAAAATCAAGGAATTCCTGTGCGAGGAATTTCGCGCGCGCGCGCCGGAAGTTGGATGAAAGAGGCAGCTCGGCCTTGTCCTTGGGTGCAGCCGCGCCGGTATCTTTTTGACGCTGGTTTACGTAAAAAGAAGTTTCTTTTGGATACTTGTATGTATATAGGAGGATGACGGAGAATATTATTTTTTGTCGATTTATGCTGGTGATGTTAGTTTTGTAGAGGATTTAAAACTTATTGAATCTCAAAAATAAAAATAAAAAATGAAATCAGTTAAGAATTAATCATTGTTTATCGTTGAATATTATAATCCACCAGCTAAAGATTTCAATGAATGGGATCGGCATACCTACACCGATTTGTTTCCCACGATTTGATTATAATTATACAAAAATAAATTTACCGTGTATAATCAAATTACCTTCTCTCACCATCCTAGAACAACTCCATTACACTAACGAGCCATTGTATTCATAGTTTCAAAACTATGCAAATACCATATCCTATACCTCATTAAAATATCTCATCATCCCCACTACGATATCCCTACCTTCCCGTGTACCTTCGGCAACCTCACTCCCACACCGACAACTGATAAATCCACGGCTTCCCTTCAGATAAAGTCATTCGCTACCTCGACTTCTCCTGCCCTCCCTCCAGATGTCGCCACAACACTCGCAAGTGCAATTATTCCTACCCCGCAAGGAAAATCTCGCGCACGCGGCCTACTGCTCATGTCGCTTCACAGCAACCATCGTCGTCGCCGAGGTTCCCAGCTTCATCTTACCGCTCGTTGTCCTCGTCATCTCTCATCCTGCGAACGACGACGACATCCTAACGCCACGATGCGCGAACACTCGCCAACAACATCCCAACGCTCCGAGGTACGCAGAACCTTTTCTTACACACATAACTAGCGGGTATATATACGTACACATACAATGTTCTCTATAGTTAAAATTCTATATGGGAGTAGGGAAAACCCATGGAGGCCAAGCGAGCGAGGGTCGTTTGAGGCCGCACACGTGCGTCTTTTCTCTCTCATCTCTCGCAATATGATTTTTCGGTAGCGCGCGCGCGCAAGTGTCTCGTCGCGCGCGCGGCTTATCGATCCGCCGCTATAGTTTTATTAACGGCGGCGTGTGTACGTATATATACAATATATGTGTGTGTGTATATACAGAACGACGACGATGGCTTTATATATTCCGTATATAGGTATAAGGTATAGGCGATATGTCTGTCTATGTGTATATTGATTCGGAGAGGGAATTGGGGCGATTTATCGAGCGGTCATGATCGATTGTCCGCGTTATTTTCGGCGCGTAAACAGTCGCGCCGCGCGGCGAGGCTGCAGCTTGCTTGTCTAATTATTTTATAACGAAGAGCGGTTGAGGTAAGGTGGTCTGTAATAAGAAGTGCAAAATTAGACGAACGTCCGCGAGGGCGTGTTTTCGAAGCCAATGCCGCATATCATCATATCCTATCGCGGATGATACACATTGCGTAACGCGCGATGTTTGTATATACTGCCAAGTGCATGGCTGCACGACGCGTCTGTTTTCATTTGGCGGAATAATCGCGTGCGCTCGCGACGGGATATACATATATGATGTTTGGGTTTATTACATAAATTTATTTATATTATATATCGGGCTTGCGCGCACTTGTCGTCGCCGGCGGAAGAGTTATTATGAAGGAGATTATTTTGGATGCACGCCGGCGAGATTCGAAGCGTGACTAATGCAATATCTTTCGAGCGTCTCGGGGTACACGCCGGATTAATCGGATTCTTGAATTCGGCAATCACGTGTGTAGAGTAGAATATATATAGGAGTAAATTCGCCATGACCAGATTTCGGTAGCGATCCATCACTATGTGAGCGCGCGAGAGCGGCGGGAAAAAAAAGAGTTGCCGAACGTCACACGCGCGTGTCTGAAATTCAAATTGGTTAATATATATAGGCACGCCCGCTATATAGTGAGTTTATCAATGGTGATGGAACTGGTTATTTATAAGCTGTCTACATTTAAAATAGCCAGTGTGTATAATGTGTCACACGTGCGCGGTTGACACATACGCGGGATATATGGAGATTCTAACGAAAGAGAGCTGTACTTTGGAAGAAGTATCATTTCTCTCGAGAAATCGGGAAAGAGGGATGACTAATGCGTGTGCCAGCCGTTATATGTTCGGCCCGATGAGAGTGAGGCAAGAGCCCGCGCGAATCGTACTAATGCAAATTTCGACTTATCGCAGGCTCGTTATCGGCAATGACGCATTAATTGACTTTTGACGGTTTAGTCGCGATGGGGCTCATAAATATAGCGGGAGAATATCAATTTTTCTAATTGCACATTACGATGAAATCGCGTACTGATGTGTGTAATAAGCTCTTAAGATAATTTTGGCGTCACGCTTTTTTCTTTTTATTTTTGAAAATTGAAAATTATAATCGATTACAACTGTATACTATGGTATATTTCAAATTCTTTGCACTGAGAGAAATGATCTAGGAAAAATTACTATATTTATAGTAACCGTGAGACAGACAAAACATAGGAATTTTTACTATGTATATAGTAATTTTTACTATAAATTGTAGTAAATTTTATGATATTTTGAGTCT
>UXGD01006652.1:0-12158 GCA_900474315.1 Torymus auratus
TTGAAGCGATTAAGTCAATTTTACTCCCGTAATCGTTGGACATACAAAACTCATTTTTTTCATTTTTCAATTTTTTCCTCAAAAACTAACTAACAGAATGGAATCGAATTTTTACAGATTAAAGTTATTTATATTCTGCATTATCATGATTTTTCTAAAAAAAATTGACCGTTTAGATTAGGAGTTATAAGCTTCTAAAAATACACGTTTTTGTTAATAACAAAAGAACCGTGATAGATAGAATTTTTTTTTTTATTATAGGTACTTTAAGTTGTTGGATGAAATTGATGGCCGTTCTACTAGGTTAGAAGAAATAAAAAAGTATTTAAAGTATTATAGTGGTAGTACGCCTATCAATTTCATCTAACAATCTATAGGTATTTTAATTCTCTTTCGAATGATACCTATCTGATTAAAATATTTCAATCCTATCATTAAAAATAAAAAAAAAATGCAACGGTCCAATCAAAAAACGGATTTTTGACCCGTAATCTCACAAAAAGAAAAAAAAGAAAATGAGATCTGTCCGGCTAAAATCGACCGAGTAGAAGCTGAGATCCAGGCATATACACACATACATCTGTATCGAGATGCTAGTCTAGCATCAGGCGCCTCCCCAGGCGGCGGATAGGGGAATGCTCGTCAGATACGAAGGGTACCGGAAAAATAAAATACCCGGGGCGGACTAAAACTAGCTAGGGGAAGGCACCCCGAATAATAAACCAAATATGAAAGATGGCGTCGATTAAATTAGTTGACCATAAAACCGAAACTGTGCTGTTTACGAGTCGGAAGAAAGTAGAAACCATCACCCTTGAGGTGATATAACCACCGCATCCATGAAGACAAATGAGCAGTAAACCACACCATCACATGTAAAGGATACAGGTACCCCGAAGGTGCAAGCCCAAGGTGGCGAAACTAATGGTACACCCGACAAGCGGAAAGGGATCTCTCCTCTGCAAGCTGAGGACGAAAGAGAAGGATGAAACCAAACCACTTGGAACCAACTTTAGCTTGAGAAAGTGCCAATGAATTAGCAGCGGGTTTTTAACACGCATTTCAAAATCAAATAGACTTGGTATGATCGGTACTTAAGCGAAAGTGAAAGTCACAGGAATTTCAATCGGACATTGTACTTTACGATAAAAAAATTGTCTTTTCCAACTGCATGCGATATTTAACCGGCTGTACAAGTTGATTAGGAATTGTCTTCTTCCTCTTACATTGACTTGAATAATCGTTAAAAAGTATTTGAAATGTTGTAACGAAGTTTGTATCCTCTTCAGATTTAGAAACATCTGACATATCATTCAACAATAGCAAAATGGAGATATCACCGGAAATTTTTCAGTAGGCTAGAAGATTGAAATTATATATATTTGTGTAATATTTGTTTTTGTATAGTTATTATTCGTAACGTACGAATTACACAAAATTTTATTCATTATGCTCATTCTACACAAAACACAAAATGTTTAACCGTGTAATTTATTATAAAGAATAGTAAGAAACGTTGTAATAATGTTAATTTCTACTACTGTATACTCTCTTTTTGAATAAGTGAAATTTTCACTTTTTTTAGAAGCTGATTTGATTTTGCCGTATAATGAACTAAAAATATTTTGATTCCTTGTAGAGGATCTGCCAAGGTATATTTTCCTTTTTTAGACATTATAACTGGATTTGCTATGGGTGTCGGCAACTGCTCGAAAGTAAATTATTCTTTCAAACATGAATTTTTCTCACAAATATTTTAAATGTTTTTTCCCGCAGCGTTAAAAAATGATTCATTCCAAGTCATAAAACTTGTCGCCAAGAGCGCTTTCGGTTGCACACCACCCTTCGGCTCTTCCTTCCTCCTTCTCTCGTCAGGTCCAACGTCAGGAAGCGTTCATCATCGGCCGACAGGCTTCATTGGCCAGAAGCAATTTTCCCTCCGTGTCCCAGAGAAAACATGCTTCTCGCGTCATCCGAGGCCGCCGCCACTGTAGATGCGACCGGGCTATATCTTCTGGCGCGGCGCGCTGGCGGACGTGATCTACGACGAGTCTCGGCGTCGTCGCCACCTTTTCGATGCTCTCGCAGCCAATTCAATCGCTCCCCCGAGTCGCCGAGCCGAGATATAGGGAGAGAGAGAGAGAGAGAGAGAGAGAGAGGCGAGGGAGAGTGCCAGAGTCTGTGGACGCGGTCACTGCCACGCCAACCTCGCGAGTGCGCGCGTCCCTGGATCGAAAGTCGTCGGGCACAAATCTGCGACTTGCATAGGATTTTAGCACGGAGTGTATAGTACATTGTTGCGTAAGTTGGACAAAGCTTTCAGCTCGCTTATATTGGTGCATTATACATGACGGAGTTACGTTGATAGTAAGATTTTTCCAATGTTATCAACTCAATAATGTAAGAATAAGTTCTTCCTCTTCCTCTATCTTTATTGGAGAAACTACTTTGAAGAGTAAATATTTTGATAAAAATTAAGTAGATTTTCCTTTGTAAAACAGATTATCATAAAAAAATTCAATCAATTTAATACTATCGCAGAAATATAGATTCACACAAAGGCGTAGCTGCATCTCCAATAATTGTAAGAACAGAGGAAAAGTCATTTTTGCAGTGAACGCTGCGGCTGTGGCGGTAGCTGCGATCGGACTCAGCTCCCAGCAACGGCGTCGGCTTCCTCTGCAGCCGGTATCTCAGCGCCGCTTCGTAATTAACGAAAGTAGAGGGCAGAGAACAGCGCGCGCACGAGCATGCGGCGTATAGAAAGAGAGGGAGGGAGAGAGAGAATACGCGCAAAAAAGGAAGAGGCGCACACGGGTGGGAGGCAGCTACTACTAACTACGCGAGTGCGCGCGCGCGCTCGAGCCTCGTAGAAGGGTAGCCATAAAAGTTTATGCTCTCCATATGTTGTAATATAGTCCGGATGGGGTACAGCAAGAGAGAGAGAGAGGGAGAGAGAGAGAAAGAGAGAAGCGCCGCGCGCGGGTGGCCCGGGGATCGGTAAAATATGCGGGCAATAAGTATGGATTGTTATTAACACGGGGCGCGAGCGGTGTGTCCGCCGCCACCGCCGCCGCGCTTCTGAATCCATTACCTCCGCATGGCGGCTGAAATACCGGCCGATATATCCGAGCGCGCGAGCGCAGTTCGTGTACATGTGTACATCGTGCTGCTACTGCCGGTGCACGGCTGCTACTGCTCCGCTGCTGCTATACTACTGCTGCTGCTGTTGCGAGAGCGAATCGTGCACGTATATATGCGAGTGGGCGAAGAAGGATAGAGGGTGGGAGAGGAAGAGATGGTAAAAAGGCGCTGGATGCGGGAAACAATTAGGGAGCGGTGAGCAGAAGAAGAGAGGTGGGGAACTGGTGAGCGGAAAGGTAAACTACAGGAAGCTTTTCAAAGCTGCGGGGGATCGGCTTTGGATGGAAACTATAGAGGATGGAACTAAGAATAATATACTAAAATTAAGTTATTTCTTGCATTAAAATTCGTATTATTAAAGTTTGAACTTATTAAATACTTCATCGATTTTATGTCATTCCCTGACACATTATTCAAGTACTATAATAATGTATTTCACTAAACGAGTAGTCCAAAGCTTGAACTAAAAAATTTTCTGTGGGACATTGACTTGTATAATGACATATATTTCAATTGTTGTATGTTCATGCCTGTTTGATAAATACATTTATATCTTTTCATCAATCACCGAATTTTCAAATATAGAATTAATAGATTTTTTTTTATTCATCTTGACATTTAATAAAATATTATGAAATGAATTTTAATTAGATTTTTGCACTAAATATTGTTGTTATGCGTAATTTTTAAATGCTATATATTTAACGAATTTAAAAATAGGATTACATTTTCACATATTAGGATATGTGACGTTTGCAATATGCGAGAGATGGAAAGGGACGTGATTGTAGACATGTGATTTATTTATTGGAGCATTAAATAACAAAGATTGGCATGTGTACTGAAATTGACAATTTTCAGCAAGTTGAAAAGTAGATTACGGTTGATTAGATTTGCTTGAAATTTTGAATTGTTATGTATTGCGTGATTATCAAATAGGATATTAATGGTCATTTCTAAAAGCTTTTCACGTAATTCATTAATGCCGACCATATTATGAGTTTTACAATTCCAGAATTTTTAAAACATGATGTGTTACTGTACGTACGTAATTCTATATTGTATGTAATTGATAGTTGGACAAATTAACGATAAAAAGACCCCTAAGTAACTAATCATATATACTAAAAAATCTACATTATTATTCCAAGGCTAGCCTTAAAAGAATAGACCACCTGATTAAAAAATTCAATCTCAAAAAATTTTAATTAATAAAAAAAGGTAGATGGAAATTCTCGGAAACTAATTTTAATTAGTTTATTTTTACAACTGTATCGTTTAATATCTTAAAATCTTTAATTCATTTAATATTAGTTTCTACTCAAAAACGAATTCAACTCTTCCACAATTGACATCTACCATTCTTATAATTATTAATTATTCCATTTCAAGTTTAGAATTAAAAACGAACTTCAGTATTTTCGATAAACATAAATTATTAAAATCAATGGCTGTGGTGGAGAAGAAAGCGTACAGCTTTAACAAAAATAAAGAAAATTAAAAGTAAAACAAGAAGCAGAAAGAACAAGAAAGGCAGCATAAAAGCATGTAAAATATGAGCCTATGGTAAGGCCGTGTAAGAGAATCAAAGAAAAGCGAAAAATCGAAATGAAGAGAAAACGGGAAAAACACCAATAAGAGGAGCACGAAGGGGATAAACGGGCGAAAGAGACAGTGAATCAAAAACAAAGAGGAAGGGAGGAAAAAGAGAGCACGCGAGAAGCGAATGAATGGATTAGTCGGTGCGCACGCGTCGCGGCCGAAATTATGATCGGATTTCGACGCTTCGACCACGAACGCGCGCGTGCGTTCAGAGTTTTCGCTGCATGTTGTACGGGTAAGCGAAAGAGTGCACGACATAGACGAATAACGGTCGGCGGAGCTTTAATTCTCGCGCGCATCTCCCTCTCTCTTTCGCTCTCTCTCCCCCTCGCATCCTGGCCTTTTATTTGGTCGACTCTTTTACCGCGTGGTCGAGGGATATTGAGAGGGCAGTGATTGAGATATTATTTCGCTCTTTTTCCGATCGTAAAATGTTTTCACGCTTGCGCCCGTCACTGTTATTTTTTGTTTAGATGGAACGTGAATTTTTTTCAAATAGATTAAACTTGTTTGATTCCGTTTATAATTTAAACTTTAATTTGGACATGCAATACTAATAATACAAATTCATAAATGAATGCTTGTGAGAAAATTTAATACTTATTAATTAATTTATGTTCATCGTCAAAACTCTTTTTAACTTCTCTTAAATTTCTTCCTCGGTTGTATAAATTAGAGAAATAAAATCAAAGATTCTTTTGTTAAATTTACTAATTCGATAGCCAGTCGGTTAAAAAGCGGAAAGCAAAATTCATTAGGGTCGAAAAATTGATTACCGCTACCCCAAAGGCGCCTCTCGCGACTCTTTAACGCTTAGTCGCACGTGGGTGCGGCGAAGGAGGGTGCAGCTCTGCGTCGGCACATAGCGATGTGTTGCAGCTGGCAGTTAGTTCCCTCTCGAAACGAACTATCGTTCCGTCAGCAGCAGAAAAAGATGGCCTCACGCTCGTATATGTGTGCGCATGTATATACTACCGCGACTGCTCGATGAATCTTTCCCCCGGCTTGCGGTCGCACTTACACACGTACACATGCTGGGGTATACGGCAGAGTCCGCTGGGAACCGTCGGGCTCTTTCGCGGTGCACCTGATTGGTCAAGGCTTCGGGATTCCGGTCTTCGGGTTAGATTGATCCGACGGCGGCATTACTTCTGGTTAGCCTCGAGCAGCGACGCGCTGTTAGTCTTCATTCCTTCGTCTCTCTTCTCCTCCCGCCTCTGCGGGGGTGGCCGGCTGCTGCTCTCGCGCGCGCAGCCACGCGCCTGATTGCGTCTAGTTAGAGGCACACCAGCGCCATCAGTCGTCCTGCCGGCCTCGCTCAACCTCGATTATTTGTCTTCTCATTTTAAGAGAGTCCGAGCGCACATACTGGGGGCTCCGAATCGCTCTCTTTCTTCTCCGCCGCCGCTAACACCGACTCCTTCTATCTTCCGCCACCTCGAGCTCCTTCCGAAGGGATTACCCTGCCACGGGGAGAATGGGAGGAAGAGAAAACTGATCCGAGGCAGGATCTAAAACCGCTCTCTCCACGGCTCTTTATTTCGCTAAGATTGCGGCCCCTTGTACTTTTCTGGCTAAGCAACCAGTATAGATCTGTTCTAGTAAGAACGTCAGAAAATGACAAAACATAACTCTTTCATTGATTTTATATTGTGTTGTTGAGTGATGGCAGAATGAAATGTGAAAAAATCCGTGTCAAAAACATTCTTTTCATATAGAAACGTAGAATAGCTATATTGATATTTTAAAATAAATATTACAAACTCATTTTTAATATATTGGAATAATTTGCGAATAATGAGAAGAAAAATTAATCAATCGAGTAAAACTAGACTGTTCCAAAAGACTAGAAAAATCGCTGAGTGATCCCAAACTGGCCGATTGGACGGCTTCAAAAGATCACTAAGCCGTGTAATAGGGAGGTGGGAACCCGAAATTTAGAGAAGTTGAATAATACAGAATAAAACGTAATACTAAAAAAAGTATTAGCAAAATAGTGTTATAGTTAATTACACACACACACACCACGAGTCATTCAGATTCTGAATTATCCCTCGAAAAAAGGTAAGAAAGAATAGACCGACGTTTTTATGCGGACGACATGCACGACGAATGTAAGCAGAAGAAGATGAAAAGGGATAGACCGAGAGCAGGGAGCGACGAGTAGAGAAGGTATAGTAAGAATGGGAGAGTCAGATGGGGAGAGAGAAAGAGAAAGAGACGAGCCCCGGAAACGGCTTCATGTCAGATGAGAAACGGAGTTAACTCAGGTTGATTTAACCGGCTCTGTGGTGGCGCCCAGACACGTAGCTCCAGATTTAGTGAGACGTCCTGACGCCACGGCGCTTACATAGATATCTTTCAGGACTGGAGGACCGACACTCTTCCTCTTTCTCGCCGCCCCTTTGGACTCTCTTCCTTCTCGTATCTCGTTCTCTCTCTCTCTCTCCCTCTCTCTCTCTCCCGCTCTCTCCTTTCCCTCTTTCGCCTTTGCCAAGGGTCCGAACGGACTCTGGTATACAGCACGTGAGCACAGTAGCGTTCTCTGGCTCCCCTTCTATATATATCCTTTCGGTACTGGCTTTTTTTCCAGCAATTAACTTAATTTATATACATTGACATCGATAGAGCGCACGTGCCGATACGAAATGAATTCGCGATATGCGTGCATATTTTATAGCAATGCAAAAAGCATTGTCCAAGTGATTTTGCTGAATATTCAAAGAACGCAGAAGTTTTATTTGTCTGCTTGCTTTTATTTATATAACTTCCGAAAATTTCCAAGTCATTATCTTAAATTGTGTAATGGTGTCTACTTTAATTTTGTAATGAAATGAAAAAACGGAAGATCTGTGTATACTAATAAAGTTGTTTTATCGTTTGGAAAATCCCGAGAGTCAAACCATACGAAATATAATTATGTATAAACGGGATTTTCAAAGTTCTACAGTTTTACATGTACCGCGTAAATTTTCAAGTAAATTAAAATTTGAACAGAACCAGAAAAGTTTTCGTGGAAACACTTTTGCAAGACTTTTGAGAAGGACTTCAGGCAGACTAGTGCCAGAGTTACTTTTTTGCCCGAGGTTGTCTCAAAGGAATTGATTTAAATTCCCATCGTTATCAATATTCCCCATTTTTGTCAATTCTATTTGGTCTTTCTGTCTTTATCTATGCGGCGAATAAACACGCAAAGTTTGTCGCAGCGGCCGCGTGGCTCTGATTTATTCGAAGGCCGCTCCCTAACACGCGGCCGGGCACCTAATCATGCGATGCGCTGCGTGCAAACTCTGCATAATAATAAAGGTTCACGATAGTCCCATTACGATCACCTGTTCATTTTCGGCTCAGGGCTCGCGAGCGGGCGAGCGAGGCGCGCCCGGGTGCGATTTGCCAAGTATTTATCGCTATCTGAAATGCATTAATTTTCATTTCGGCCATTATGTGAGTTCGGGGCAGAGAGCGAGAGCGACGCACCCGTTGGAGAGATGGACGAAGCGAAAAAGGGGAGCGACGTGAAAATAGTGACAAGAGTGATTCTACGTTATTTACTAATACGGAAAATCAAACGGTAATAGGTATACTAAACTGGATAAAAAGGCTTAATAAATAACATATTAAGTAGCCTATATAGCGCAATAAAATAATGCCTTCAATAATTATAAATTCTATACGTAAAAGTATAATAGAATGATAAAATGGGAAAACGAACGAAATTCACAATCCAATTATTTTTAATACCACAGAACGAGAATTAATTTAAAATTATTTTTACTTAATCCATAATGAAAATAATTATTAAAATATTATAAAATATCTAATGCAACGAAAGATAATTTTGCTAGAATTCACGCATTTTAGAGCCTCGCGCTCGACGTATCAGGTCAGTTTGGGTACTGCAGGGGACATAAATTTCTGCGGAATAAGCCAATAACTTAATGAAGGAGAAACTTTATGTACACTGGGCAGTGTGCAGAGACAAGAGAGTGCGCGCGCTCGAGAAGAGAGAAATGAGGGAGTGAAAAGCGGTGGACGTAAAAGCGGCCAGGGGATGAGAGGAGCGTGCGAACACGCGGGAGGGAGAGAGAGAGAGGGAGAGAGCGTGGCAGGGTATTACCAAGAGCCAATGATATAGTGACTATTACCGTCACTACGTACCCCGGCGCCGAGTGATGGCGGGTGACTGCGTGCCTCGATAGCGCTAAGCCTCGGGGCAGTAAAATACATTGGTCCGGCGCTAGCGCGCACGCCCGCCTGTGATCCAGCCATATCAATGCCGGTGCCGCTACTGCTGCTGGGCTGGCCGTTATGTGGCGTCGACGCCGCCTGTTACAGCTAGGCGTCACTGGGATACCAGTCCCGCGTTATATAACAAGGATTTTTACTTCGAGCCGAAGGTTTTCCGGTACGAGTGCGCGCCTGTGTGTGCGTACCCGCCGAAGCCCTCTAGAAAATTGTTATTTACAACGCTTTTTATCAGAGCACACGCCTGTATATATAGATCCCCGTGCGAGTTACAGCCGTGAGGACACCATGAAGCTGTTGTTGATTTTTTTTCAGACAGCCGAGTTTGCGTACAACATTGTCGTTCAGGCCAGCTAACAGCTTTCTTTTGTTTGTCATTTGGGGCGAATCGAAAAGCTACAATTAGGCAGACGTATATTATAATTTATTCAATAATGAAAAGTTTCAAAATATAATCAAATTCAATTTAATATGTATCATAACTACAGTAAATCTTTTTTATATTGATTTTTTTCAAACAGCATTATCTGCGATACAACTACACTAACAAATTTGTTATTTCATCGGATTATATACATTTGTATTGGAATTACAAATGAGGGAAGTCATGTGCCAATGATCTATATTAATATTAAACTGCCTATGAAAATATAAATAAAATTGAGAAGTCAGCGTAAATCAAGTAAAAGAAAAATGTTTATTTGCAAATAATAGATTAAGTCAGGCAGGCAGATTAATTGGTGTAATAATTAGAAGTCTAACAAATCACAGGGTGCGAAAGAGCCGTTAATTTGGAAGGACGTCAAGCTCTGTACCTATAGAGCGCAACAAAAACAGCGAGTGGAAAGAGATCGAGTAGATCTTTTATTAGGGACATTTGGGGGAATCGTCGTGGGACTCACCACGTATATATACACGCGGAGAAATTTGGACGAATTCGCGCGACGCGAAGAAAAATTAATCGCATTCTTGCCGCCCCGGCGGGCTAAATCCGTGGGCTCTTTATCCGTGGCAGGGTGCGAATACCCCTCATTTGTCAGGAATACTGAATTAATGATGATTGCCACTCGACGTTGCGCGCGTACAGGAGAGAGCGAGAGCGAGAGAGAGAGAGAGAGAGAGAGAGAGAGAGAGAGAGAGAGAGAGAGAGAAGAGACCTATGCGCAGCCGTCGCTCCTCGTCGTCCCTTCGTCATTCTGTGCACTCTCTCGCATTAGGTCGTTCGCGTTCTTCCGTCGGGAGCTCGTTTACTTTAATGCAATCATTACGATTGAGTATTCGCGTTCTCGATTGACTATTTTACTAGTGAACGCCATCGATACCTATAAAGGTTTGAATACAAGTGTACTTACACTAATATTTTTTCCAATTAACTATAATTAATCATTTGCAATTCAACTATGCAATTTCTTAGCAGATAGAAGTTCAATATCAATTAAATCTAAATAAAAATAAACCAAACATAATATTAGTTTTATTCTTTGACAATATTTGATCAATCAAAGCATGAATAAAAATCCAATAATAAATGCTTTCAATGGTTAATCGCCATGGATTTTTCCAAGTACTTAAATAAAATAAAAATAAAAAAATTATTCCATATTATCGCACCCTTCACGCGCTTTATTTTTCTGTCCAGAATAGTTTATAAATAATTTCAATTTTAAAATATAACATTTTTTTGTTTATTAAAAAGTATCAACTTCTGAGAGGATTGTTATGTGAAATGCAAATAATAAAATTCTAGTGTTGTGCTTTAAGTACAGCGCTAATATTGTAATGCTTTGTTTAGTGATTTGCAGAGATGAGAGTTCTTTGCTGAGTTTACCCGTAACACGTATATTAATCTTTCTAGCTAATTAAAATCGATACCCTATTAATATAATATAAATGCCTTTTTAAATAATCATAAAATAACATTAAAAAGAAAGGTTAAAAAACAAAAATTATTTCCGTAGAAAAATTGAGATTAAGTTTTCGATCACAAGAAATTCGCAAAAAGACGAAGAAAACACGAGCACTGCACCTGAGAAGCTAAAAAAACCGCTGAAGAATCGTATAAGGCGAGCACCTAAGAAGCAGCAACCAGCACAAGACAAGGAAACGGGACTTTGAGCTTGCGCGGTCGCAAAGACAGAGAACGTCTGCCGGGCGCGTAACGAACCAGCTAGACTTGCGGACGAGTTTTGATTTCAATTGTCGGGCCGGTTATTCAGGGAAAAGCTGGGAAAGGCATAGGAAAAAGCCTCGGGGCTGGCGCGGCAGCAAAAAGCCGCAAAAGTAAAAGTCGACGCGAGCGCGCGAGAGAGCGCCTTCGTCTTCAGCCGCCGTCGCCGCTGTCGTTTCGCGAAAACTTGAGCAATTTCCGGGGCGTCGCCGCCCGCGGCGCAGCAGCAGCTCGCCAAAACTCGTTAAATATGCATGTCGCACGAGAGGCTGGAGAGCGAGAGAGTGAAAGAGCGGTACAGAGGAGGGAGAGCCGCCGCCACGGCCGCACGTCTTCCCTAATTATCTCGGCGCTTTCTAATCGTGCGCAAGCCGTGGCGTGTTCTCTTTGGTGCGCTCGAGCGCTTATAAGCGACAGCCGCCACGGGAAAGGTGATAAGGGATTTTCGCGGATCGCGTTTGTCGGTTCTACTTTGTTCCCGCACATCCTGTTGGCTCTTAAGGAGCTACGCATATTGCTATGGTAATTTTGATACAGTCTCTTCACGATCAGTTCTTTGATTGATACTTACATTTTACACCTGAAATATTTTACAAAAGGTCCATTACGGTACTTGAAAACTTTGAGGCATGTGACACAATAACTTCAATAATACCAACCGCGTTATAGAGGATAGAAGTGAAAACGCAAACTCAGGTTTGAGAAGAAAAAAGAAAAAATTGTATTTTTGCATGTGTAAAGGTTATGTTGGTGGTACAAGCTTGAGTCCGCTTTTTGCTTGGCCTCTTATGGGGGTCTGTCTTACCTGTTTTTTACTAATAATAAAATATGCTATTAAACCATGCTTTGTAGCCGCGATAGTTCGCGATGATATACTCAACTCATGCATTTGACCATCATTTGAACTTTGCATTTCATATGCAAATAGTATATTATGACACTGTTGTGGGAGATGGTTTTCTACCTTGCTCGAGGTTTTTCGCACGAGCGAAGCGAGTGA
>UXGD01006653.1:0-12158 GCA_900474315.1 Torymus auratus
TATTTATTTATTTCATATTTAGACGGGCTAAGAAGCCCTTTATACAAAAGTATTTAAAAATATACATAATAGTGTACCTAATGTGTATTTATATATTTAGCTATTTATTTAATAAATTTAACGGGTGAATAACTTAATTACATAATTAAATTCATAATATGTTACAGATTATACGTATGAACCAAGAACATAAATATAAACACCGCTTAGAATACAAATTTAAAACTAAATACCCTAAAATTAAATAATCTCAAGAGTAGTTTTCCAAATTTAATTGTTTGGCTAAGGTTCATGAAAAATAATCAAAATATCTTGACAAGTAAATGTAAACTGACCTTTTGCCAACTATAGGTTTAAACTGTTGCGTGTATATCACGCTTAAAACAGCGCGTCACTGTACCAATAGAACAGCGCGAACTAAAAATTCGCGGGGAAAAATATTCCGGACACTCGCCACTCTCTCCATTTCGAAAAAAGCGATAATTCCACGATTCACACATTCGCACGTGTACTAAACGCAATCCACTTACCGCGGCACATATAACTTTTCCCAACGAATGCGCGAACAAAAGTGACTTCGTTTAAAAAGCCGCGAAACTTTTATAATTACCGCCACACCACGTGCGGCTCTCGGAACTATATTGAAGTTTCATTGTTATTCCCCGCTGCGTTCCCGCACTATTTTCCAGCACGCGCGCGCGTCAAGACACGTGCGCGTAACAATTTCGCGAAATTCGCAATTAATTTCGAATCGCGCGGGCAGGGAACTATATATATATGAACCTCGCATAATGAGCGCGCGGGAGAATCAAAGGCAAATTTATCGCGATCGTATTCATCACGCGCCGAATGCAGCGGGCACAACGATTTCAATGTTATCGCGCGACCACGCAGTCGAGCTAATCTCGGCTGCAAAATTCATAATCCCCTGGCACACCGCTGCTGCGTTTTTGAGTGCAGTGTCCTCTCTTCGCGCGCTCTAACGACGATAAACAATTCCGGAATTACGCAACGCGTCATTACCAGGACAATGGCGTAACTACGATTAAAGTCCATTCGCCCCCCGTGGTGATGGAAAAAGTACGCGCTCGCGGGCGACATTAAAACTCCATTTAACGAGGCCGAAAAAAGGATGAGAGAAGCGGCACGAGTCGACACAGAAAAAAAGAAGTCATCACTATAGTGCCCGGTCGCGAAGAAAAGCTTTCAAAATTTATGTCGCGCCTATATATAGAGGAGGACCCCCAAGCTCGGCAACTAAAAGTTTCGCACAACTCGTTGATTCCGAAGATCCGGCAAAGTCGGCTGCACTGCCTCGCGCACCTGGAGCCCACCTCGCGCGTCCCTCCATTGTCCGGATAGCGCGCGCGCGCGCGTGAAAACGATTTTCATCAGCGACGCAATTGTTCGCGGTCGTCGGTTCTCGCGACGTCAGCGCCATTCTCTCCCTCGCTCATTCCCTCGGCTCTTTTGCATTGGAGCCCGGGGTTCGATCGCGCGCATCTGGAATGTCGGAGCGAATCATCGAAGGGAGTGGGGATATATACACGCTCTACAGCAGCAGCCGGTCGCGATAAATAAATCAGCGAGCCCCGCCGCGCGTAAATCAGCGCACGGAAGTCTCTCTCGGTTGGAATATTCGTGCGGGGGTGGAAAAATCCGAGAGGGAGGGAAACTTCATTTCCAAACTTTAAGATCCCGTGGTGCGCGAGACGCGGGAGAGCGAGGCGAACGGGAAAAATACACGCGCGGGAGACAGGAGCGTTATATGCGCGACGACGCTCTCTGCCAGCCCGCAGTGTGGCGACGCGCAAAAAGAGAGAGAGGAGAGAGTTGTGATGCAGCTCGCGTGTATATGTATCTGGGAGATGTATGCGCTGTGTGTAAGAGAGAGATGGCGAGGAAAATTTTTAGTGATACTTGCTAAATATTTAGTAGCTGGGGGAGGGTTTTATGTTTTTGTTGAGACTTGAGAGAGAGGGAGAGAGAGAAATGGCAGGGATGGTATTCGAGGGATGGTTTTGTATATGGTTTTATTATAATTTGATTGCAAACTTTTTGGATCTCTAAAGATAACAACGGGAAAAAGTCAGATTCTACTGATAGAAATTATTGAAAATATTACGTAACTCAGAAGTTATAAACTTACTATTGGTCAGTGGAAATTGAATTTCATTATACTGAAAAATGTATAGACACGTTACAGAATCGGTAGATTTTTTTCATGTATAACTTTATCACATTGCAAGTATTTAAAATACGAATACAATGAAGAAAAATTATAAAAGTAAATGGTAAAAGCTAAAGCTCTGATTCGTTAAAAAATATTAATTTTTCAGAAAATTATAACGAATCAAAGATAGCGTAAGAAAACGGTTAAACATTATTTGTCTTCATTTTAAGCGATTAAATGGATTGTATTTTAACCATTTTCTTACGCTATCTTTGATTGCTTATAATTTCCTGAAAAATCAATATTTTTTAACGAATCAGAGCTTAGCTTTTACTGTATACCTTTATAATTTTTCTTCCTCGTATTTGTATCTTATAAATACCTTCAATGTGACAATGAATAGAAGACATCATTTTTTTTATCGAAATAGAGGATATTTGAGATGAGATTGCCCATATCTCAAGGAAAAAGGCCCATTTGACGGAAATGTGAGCACTGGGCTTCATTTTTAGGTACTAGAAATCGACTCTCCAATGCCCGCGAAAATCCATTTCCCGGAGGATGTGCACTCTCCATCCCATAAGTTGTGGGTAATATTTCTACTAGGGATGATGCAGGATCAAAAAAACCATTCAATTTAACATATGTGTGGGACAGAGTAAGAGTGACGTAAGTCACATTTTCAAAAAAAATGAGACATGACTATATATTCAGATGCCTTATGATTAAAACTGTTACTAAAGCCATAAAAAAGTGCCTAATATTATTGCTCTTTAGTTTAAATTATAATCAATTTAAAAATTATCACGTAATACTAATTTATTGACTTTTGAAACTTTCACATTGAATATCACAAAACGAAAAATATGTGACTTACGCCACTCTCATTCTGTAAAACTAAAACAGAAAACTATTCAAATTCGTTCAAAAGTTAATATTGTAAATTTTGATATACGATCCTTTACTATTCCACGTCAATAACGTATCGACAAATGGAATTCGATACGATATTTCTAGGGCTGCACGAGAGCGAAACAATACAATATTTCTGTAATTATTGTCTCGCTCTTGTAAATTTCTCTCTTGTCTTGGTCTTGTCAGTCAATATGAAAAGTATTATTGCCTTGTCTTGAAATTCTAGATCATATTGAGTTACATAGATGTGTGACAATAACCGAGTCGATTATTTAAAAAAGTCCTAAACCCAAATATCAGAGGGAGACTAGTTTCACGTAGATGGAGAAGGCACGCTGAAGTGAAATGGTAAGATACAAGAGTACAATAGTTGACTATTTAAAGAAGGCTTAAGCTCAAACAGTCGGAGGAGAGGAGGTCCATGTAGAAGAGGAATATCATTTGCATCATTGTATCGGTCCGAACAGGAGGCGTAAAAAGTATAAACCCGACGTTATCCGTGCCGACGTCCCGTTTGTAGAAATTACAAGCAATTGTAGAATACTTTATATAGAAAATCCGAAAGTCTATGAAAAATTCTTTTATATTCCAGCTACCTACTTTCTCAACTTCATAACTAAAAATCACTCGGAATAAGCTATACTCATACCGTCGAAACTCAACCCTTCGCTCACCTTCATCATAGTGCCCTTAATTTTAATCCCGTCTCCCCTTATTACGCCAACCGCCATCCTCGCGTGATTCCGCCGAGCTAATCCAGCCGACTCCCTCAACTCCCTCATCAGAGCCTCTGGCTCGCAATCTGTCGGTCATTGTTTATGTCCATCCCAGCCCATCGCGCACACGTGCGCTTCTCAAGTGTAGTTTCCCTACATAACCACGCAAGCGTATTCACTCGAACACATGACAAACATCAGCCTACACCTATACTGTATTACAACTTGCGCACGTTCGCTACATTTATTTGCACACCCATACATATATTTCATTCGCCTCCGTGGGGAGAGGCGACTTTACCTCCGAACCGACCGCGACATCACTCACTCTAACACGGCGTGCCTCCGAAAGCAAAACAAACGAAACCCCATCGCACAGCAGCCTTTTTCTCTGTACCGATCAATCGCGATCTCGCAAAGTGAAAAATCCTTCGACCGCTCGCGCTATCTCACCCGACCGACTTCCCGTTAACGAAAAAAAAACGAAACACCATCTCTCGCCCTATATATACATGCGAGCAAGTCTAGGCCAGTAGCAAGAGTCGTCCGTATAGCAAATTGCCATTATCCAGCGGGCCGACGTGTCGGGAGGCGAAAGCTTAATCGGATTTATAGTGTGTGTGTGTGAGCGCGTTTCGCATTTACGTAACGTATATACGCGCCGCTGGAAAGCGGACACGCGCCCCGGGGGTTTAAGCGGAGGAGAAGGGAGGGAGGAGAGAGTGATTTATGGACTGGCGAGTCCAATGACAAATGGACGCGAAAATGCCGATGCGTTTGTAATGGTTAGACGCCGTACGTATTCTCGGCTCTTATTAGGCCGCTCGTGTCTTTCTCGCGAGCCGCATAGTAGAGTAGTAGAAGCTGACCTCGTGCTCGGCTAAATGGACAATGATAAAGCAAAGGAAGGCCGTTTAAACAATCAATCTGCCGGATGCGAGAGGGAGGAAGCGCCTGGCTGCTGCTGCTGTTGCTGGCGAGGTTGTCGCTTTATTGGATGACAGGCGGAACGTTGTGCCGCGCTTATATGGGGATCAGGATGGCTGGAGTGGGATTCAGCGAGGGTTTATTAATTTTTCGCCGGGTGAGGTGGAGGATTTTTTTCTTTCGATTAATTGGTGGGGGTGCGTTTGCGAAAGACCGGGACGATCTTTGAATTTGTTATTTCTGGGAGCGTGATTATGCTGTGGTTGATGGTATCTGTTACAATTAGGCACTGATGAATCGTTTTTTTATCTTTCAGATATCCATAGAAAAGTAAATTAAACATAATATAGAGTAAGCGGTAAAATGAACAGAAACATTTTTTTTTCTTTGCAATTGAAGAAACTTCATTAATTAATTAATTTTCAATATTAATGGAGGGATATATTCAATTCAAATATTTCATAAGCTAAATACTTATATTGAGCCTATATATACGGTCTTCTTTAATAACACAAAAACTCGTCGTCTCCCCTCAACTTCCATATTTAAACGACAAAGAAAATGCAAATATCCGCGCGGCGACATTGACTTTAGATGAAAATTTCTTCGGTGAAAATTAAAAGCGCGACCTCCAAACCAACCGCCACTAAAAAAGCCGTTACAGCTCCGTACATCTCCTCCTGCTTGGCACGTACATTAAAAAGCGCTCCGGGAGTATCAAAGACGGCCGCCACTATCCGTCCCGCGGCGATCGATCACACCGAATAAAAAAAAAATTGTATTCCCCAGAGGTAAGTACAAAGACCGGTCGGTGCGCGCCACCTAACTAATTTCGTATGTAAATTCGCGGGGCCATAAGCAGCTTCGTCACAAACGTTGTCTCGACGTCGCGTATATAATATGTATGCGCGTCGCTACAGAAGTTCAAAAAGTTTGCGGCGACTTTTAAGGGCGCGTTGGAGAATACTCTTAGCGGGAAAAGGAGTCGACCTCTCGGGACCGAGACATGTCTTTTTCCGTTTGTGGGGTTTAACGTTATATATATCTTTGCGTGCTGTTTTTCTCAGTAAGGGTTTCATCTGACGAAGTGTAGTTTCTTAGTTAGTTTTACGTTTTTAAATGCAAGTTTTCTCAAAATGTTATATTTATATATTTTTATGTCATAATTTTGATGTACCAATATCGAGAGAGGACCGAAGATGTGATTCTTTTATAGAGTCAATTGGAACGGACATTACTTTTATAAAACCTGCGACAAATTACAGTTTATGCCAGTTTATACTATGATTTTCTACATGTCAGAAAATATTGCTCAATACACAAACCGTATTTTTTACTACTAAAAAAACATCTTTTAAAGAACTTCCCTTACCATTATGAGCTAAAGTATCATCGTAAAATAAATGAATGTACTTAATACTCTACTCTAACTAACATCCTTAAAAAATGTAAAAACAGTTAACGCCGTACTTTTTCCTCGGTAAACTTTACTCTAATAGTAAACGAGCAATTTCGCGCGCATAAATTTCCCCCGAAAACCTGTCCAAAACACATAAACCGCAATCCCAAGAAAATTAAGCACTCAACTTCACCAGCCAACAACTTCACACCGCTTTCCAACTCCTCTTCCCCCCCTTCGTACTCTAAAAAGAGCAACAAAACCGCTAAAAAACGTGTCATCTTCACGTAGTCGCCCCTCCGCGCGCGCCAACGTTGGTCCACAAAAAAGACGACGACAACGCAAACCCCTAGCACAGGCAAAGTACCAAAAGGGACAACTTTGAGGACGCGACTATACTTTTTTTCGCTCTCTACGAACGGACGCAGGTGTCTAAAGCAGCCGTTGTACGGTCGCGGATCAAGCTGCTTTTAAAAGCTCACGCGGTATTAAAAAGTCGGCTCGCTCCGTGTCTCAGAAAATGCCTGTTTTCCGGGAGGGTCGACGACCCACAAGGGTTTTAGTTGGCAGCCCGTAGCCTTTTTGATTCGGTTATGGGGCGAAGTGGCTATTGTCCCGGGGGGATGGTTATAATATTTAAAATTTTTCTGGGTTTACGGGCGAGAAAGTATCCGTGACTTTCCGGCGTACGTCGTAATGAAGCAGCGAGTGCTGTAATATGTACGGGCGCAGCGGAAAAAGTTTGGAAAAAATATGCGCTGGAGTATATTACGTGCATCATGGCTGTTATGTTTAGTGGAGGCTGTAAAAATTTGAGTGTAATTCTGGGTCTCCGTATAGGTATGAGTAAATTTGAGAATACGAGAGCGATGATATACTTACCACTGTGTATGAGTGTATTTGTTTCGAGGAGCTGTGTTCAGTATTCGCGTATGTTAATCAATGGAGCTTTATTACGATTGTACTATTTTTACGTGATTTATGCGGCCACGTAAATTAATTTTAATCCTCCTCGATGCGTTATATTGATCCGACGCTTTATTTCGTAGATTGATTGTAATTAAAATTCGATTTGGTATGTGTGATATGCAATATTCAATTATATACTTAAGCGTACAAATGATGGTAGAAATACTTGGAAGGGAAATAATTTAAATAAATTTAATATTTTGATTCTAGGAACCGAAATGCGAGGAAAATATTGTTTTGAAATTTATGTTGTAAAGTATTTTAAATTGGAATGAATTTTCGTCGCAATGGAGTATATTCATAAATATTTTATTTTAATTAAAATTAAATTTTATATGTATCAAATATCTTGGAGAAATTAGTTCACCTTATAATCTATCCTTCGTAAATCAAGTACTCCTGGAAATACCTTTTACTTTGATAAAAGCTACCCATTTGCTAAGTAGCGCCGCGCATTTTCAAACATATTTCTCACAATTTTAATCAATTCCAAGAGATTCGTTTAAAAAATAGCTCAAAGAAGATTATCAAAGTTCGAGAGAGCTAAATAGGTGATCATGCTCACAGCTGCAGAAATAATCGCCCTGAAAACTTTTCGCGAAATCACCGCGTGTGCGCGCACGCCCGCGTATAACGTAAAAAGAGACTTTCTCCCTCCTTCGATTGACCTAATTTTTAACTCTATTAGCTTGCCGGAATATCGAGATTTCTCCCTTTAAATATTTGTCGGTTCGCCGCGATTCCGGCAGAAGCGATGCGAACAATGAAAATAGGATATTCTTCTATAGGAACAAGGCGAATTGTGTGGCAGCTTCCCCCGCGTGCATTTAAAAGCACGAAATCGCGTCTCATTCTTCGCACTAATGAAATTGAGAATTAAGTCGATCGAATGCTCACTTTCTCGTGCGAGAACCACCCGAGGGGGGACGCGTGTGCGATCGAGTGGACTTTTTAGGTCAATTATTTTGGCTGCAAACGTCAGCCATCTTCTCGTCTTAAAAACTTTGCGACTCATCCTTTTTCATTTCAACTTTGCACTCCACTGATGCACGCACGAGGTGAACCAAGATTTCACGATCAAGTAATTAATGTTTCCTTTCGTAAGCGAATCAAAAACAGTCTAAATTTAGTCTAAGTAATCCACAAGATATATTAATGGGATATCAGAGCCTATTACATAGAATTACTTACTTATCGACATTCTCGTATGTTCCGTTGTCTTCATTCAAATTTTGATTTTCACTAACCCAAACCTGCGATAATTTTAAAAAACCTAAAAATTAATTTAAATATCTATAATTACTAACCGAATAATTAATATTAATCTGTAATTGCTTCCGACCTCGTATTTTTCTCCTGACAACAATTTAACGAACCGGCTTCTCTCTTAATTACAATTTACGAAACACAAGCGACCTTTTAAATATATCACCTCATTGCAATCCACTCATCCATTATATCTCATAAATGCAACAAGACCATTTGAAACAATCAACGCGCGAGCCGAGCGCCCACGCTCTTTCACTGCCTGGGGAGAAAGAAAAGAAAAAGCCATTCGCCCACTATATCCATTACAGCCGTGATCATAAAAGACATTAAAGTCTCCTCTCGCGGGAACTTTCATTAAATACAGCCCATGCAGCTCTCCCTCTCTATACCACACCGCGCGATAGAAAACAAGAGGGAGAAAAGTCAAGCGCCTGCTACTACTGCAACGGCAAGAATCGAGGTGCGCTTCCTCCCAAATGGCATCGACACTCGCCCTCCAAAAAACTGAAAAACTCTCTTCAGCATCGAGAGAACTCTCAATACAAGACATCACACGCGCCCTTCTAAAACCCCTCGTGCGCGCTACAGACAAGAAAGCTCGACTTTATAGATGTATATATATAAGCTCGTAGGAAGGGCGGGGGGAGGGGAGTTATGAGCGCGGGCGACGCGGCGACAACAAACGGGCTGAATGGCTCGTTAATGACGGTACATTTGCTCGTTAAAGATGCTGCCGGCACAGAGTGGCGGTAGCCCCTCCCTCTCCCTCTCTCTCGGAAAGCAGAAGGGCAATTTATGGGCGCGGAGGAATCTACTCTTACTTACAATCGTAATTACCTACTACTCGCGGCGACTGCGATTAACCTCTTCCGGGCCAATAACTCGCGCTATCGCGGCTTTTTGCGCGTGCGTTGAGAGTTGGGTATTGTATGTATATTATATGCTTGTGCGAAACACGAGGGCGAGGAGGAGATTTTGTTTGCAACTGCGTGAGAGCGATAAGAGTCGTCGCGAGTCTTTCGCGCTTTCATCGGAGCTGAGGGGGAAAGATTGAAGAGCGCGCGCTACCGGCGATAAAAAGAAAAGCCTCCGGGGGGGGCGCGAGATCTCCATTCGCGAGACTAAATAGCGCTGAGAGTTTTCGAGATCGCAAGCCGCGCTGTGTTTCTTTATGTTTATTCAAGAGCTGTGTACTAAAGTTGGGATTGGGGTTGCGAGTGTTATTTGTCGTTGAAAGAGTTGTGATAATTGAGGAGCGGGTATAATCATTCGATTGATGGTGTATTAATTTTCGGGAGGAAGTTGAATTTGGCGGAGGGCGCGGAATACAAATAAATCACGGATCCATAATAATGTCGAATATTCTATACTATAATTTGATTTGTAGTGTATTCGCTATTCAATGTTACTATATGCGTGTACGGGATATTCTGCGATCAAAGTTTCTATATACACATTTGTTCCTGTATTTAATTTGAATAATAGCGCGCGAGTTCACGACAGAGATTGAAAATTATCGATTCATTTTTTATGCGATTGAAAAACGGTCATGAAACTATGCAGTTTTCGCCATATATATATATACGTGCAAAACGATGATAAAAACAAATTGAATTGGATATGAGCGAATTCATTGTACTTTGAAATGAAAAGTTATCTCTCGCATGCAAATACGATAGAATACGATAATTATACAGCTTCCTGCGAGTATAATTTTCCTGGAATATAAACTGTGAAAAAATCAATAATTATTCAATATTATGTAAACGTACGTTGTAGAGTATCATATGCATAGGCATTGTGAAACATTTCATTGTCGATCTATTATTCAATTAATTATAATTTTTGTATAGTAGCTTTATAAATGAATGTTTTAAATGTATTTTATTATGCAATAGATTTTGAATAATAAAACAAGAGTATCACATATCATATATCATCCAATAATATTTTATATATTATTGCTGAAAACATAAAACCATCGATGCTTCAACTTTATTGCATTTCAAAGAACATAACGAAAATTAATGCGTTTTTGATCTCAAACAAGCGTATTATTTATCACTTTCGAAACTCGCTCTTTGAGACTTCACGTCAGTGTTCAAAAGAAAATTCCCCTATGCCGCAACCAACCTTCCCGTTTTCCTATACATACGACGAGAATGTCTTAATAAAAGTTGCATCAAAGATTTATTAAAATACTTTTACCAAGTCATACAATCTTCATCAAATTCCTTGTAACGTATACGCATCCCCGTTCACTTTTTTTTCGCGTAAACTCGTCAACAAAATTCGATAAAAACTTCGGCAAGGACTTTTTCATGAAAATTTATAAATCGCTCGTCCCAACACATTCCACCACACGACCTATACAATACTTTGCTAAACAAAAATTGAAATATCGCAATCCTCGCCTAAACCAAACACAGGCCTAAAATCCCGTATCTGCACCACTTACCACACACAAAGCAAGTGTCGAAAAAAGGAAACAGCACATCCTCACCCCCGCGGCCGTAAAATAATCCGCAACCCCCATGTTAACAGGTTCACACGAATCATCTCTCCCCGACACACCGCACGACGCCCTTTTCACGCGAGAACCGAAAACCGCTCAACTCTCCCCTCGCTCGCGACAGTAGTATACCATTCTAACAACTCTGCTCTGGAGCGCCCCCGTAAATCGAGCATCGCAGCGTCCCGACGACAACCCTCCCGCTGTCGATACGTCCGCCTCGGCGGCGACGACAAAAGCCCGAAGGACAGATGGATCGCTCCCCTCTTCCCTATATACATATATATACCAGCTACTACCACTCTAATACATGGGAATATCTGTGTGTGTTTCAGAGGCACGAGCGAGGATAATGGGCGCCACGGACATCATCGTGAAGACGGGCAGCTCGCTCACCCTCACCTGCGTCATGTCGCAGGGGCCGCATAGCCTTGGCACCGTCAATTGGTTCCGAGGCAGCAGCCAAATAACGACCTCGGCGATATCGGAGAACGACGTGGACTCCGAGCCGCGGATCATGGTCGAGACCGAGTGGAGCGACGCGCTCACGTCCAGGTATGCTACCGCCAACCTCTCTCTCTCCGTACTCTTGTATAATGCGAGGGATCTTGTTACCAGGGGGAGGCAATAAGGTCACCCTATCGTCGTTGTCGGCCGCGCAAGCGATGGCACGCGAGTCATTTGCATGCGGGCGACGTACTTTTAAGGGCGCGCACTAGCGAGTCGATGACAAGGGTTGTGAACGGAGAGAGAGAGGTCTTCTCGCGGGATGTGCATGCAAGTGGGTTTATGAATTGGAGAACGAGCTTTTCGGCGTATAAAGGGAGACGTGTACGGGAGAGGGTTTTAGCTGTGTTTCCAAATATTTTCACGCGCCTGTCGATGTTATTCGGTGCTCTTTGACTTGTAATTTTGTTGGTGTGTGTCTTAGATTTTTGTTTGTGTTAGAGGTATTAGTTTTTGAAAAGGGAGAAGAATCATTATTATCGCGAGTTTGTGTAACAAATTTCTAGGTTATTATTGTATTCGCTAAAGCAATCAGAAGCTAAATGCATTATACATAATATTGTTTCGATCTACCTATGTTATTCAATTAAATGTCAAATTACTACGTAATCGAAATAGATTTCCATGTAAATATAATTAATACATTTCTGTGGCTTCCCGGAACAACCAATTAAGTTATCTTCGAACAGTCCTTTATCACGCTATCGTGACAGAAATTCTGAAAGTGCACTCGCTTTCTTGAATCAACACATGGAAAAATGCTAAAACTCC